>MU795276.1:0-33887 GCA_027886305.1 Lentinula aff. lateritia | reverse complement strand
TGGGACGCGGAAGTGATGGAGTGATGTATCGTACAAATAAGGGCGTAGAGACGGTGAGAAAAGGAAAATGATAGGGGCTACGTACTTCATGACAAGTTCTATATTCTACATCTGCAAAATCTGTATTTTTGGCTAACAGTCTAAAAGCAGTCAAGAACATTTTCCAACAGTGAAATGCTGTCAACCCTTAGCTGAATATCCATGTTTTTCAGATGTAATCAATAGCAAGTTACTAACTTTCCATTCTAGAAAATAGACATTGCCTTACTACAAATATGGTCTACCCAGAAGTTTCTCTAGATAGGAAAAGTTGTTGTTCACAATGACAGAATACTGCATAATAAATCTGAAAATATGGAGGCGCAAAGTGCTGACTAAGGGGGGTTTGGGGGCTTGCCCCCAACAAGCTGTGAACCCTGCTGTAGCACATGGTGCAAGCGAGTGAGCCACCATGGTGAAAGCACAGGTTCTAAAGGTTGTATTATCCTATATTCTATCCTACACTATATTTAATGACTAATATGGTGCTTATACTTGACTACATGACCAGTCAGCATACAAGGAGGCGCCGCCAACCAGCAGGATACCACCAACAAGCTGTGCAGGCTGTAAAAACTTGTCCAATGTAGATAGAACCCCTGTTTATCAACATATTTTGAATCATTCAGCTACCCTATGGTAGGGGATGTTGGTTCCAGAATTGGTTCAAAATCAACTTGATTTTGCATATATGTTGGTAAATTTCAAAATGTAGACTGAGCTCAAAAAACCATTTTCACTACTCTTTGAACTAGTAGTAATGCTTGTAATAAATATAGCTGTGCGAGACAAGAGCCCTGCAAGGCTGGATTGACCTTGAAGCTGTGTGATGGCATATGCAAGTCATTGGGAAGAAGGCCAAAAGGCCTTCAGGTCCCAGCGCAAATCCTTATAAGTATTCACAGTCAGCTGTGATTCCCAAAATGTAGGAGTGCACAATACATCCAGTGACTGTGGATACCCAAACTAGGAGGAGATGCATTCACCATGATCTGAAGGTTCTTGACTGAGGATCTGCAATGTATAGAGATGCCCATATAGGTAGGGGCCTGTGACACATCATGCAGGAGCAGATACCCAGTCAGGTAGGAGCAGGAAACCAGTGCTGAGTCCAAAGTATGGAATTTGCAGGGGTTAGCAATAAGCAAAGGTCCAGAGTTATCAAAGAAATCAGCAGTGAGCAAGGCTCAGGAAATTAGCAGAAAGGGCAATAGCCCAGAAGTAGCAAGGGAGTTTAGCATGAGCAAGAAAATGGCTCTGAGTTAGCAATCAGAAGCTAGCAATGAATAAGTCACAGAGCTAGCAAGAAAGATTGGCAATGAACAAGGTGTTAAGACCATGCTTGGTGCCCTCCACCGGTGTCAGCTTTCCGAAGATCTGGGACTTATCATAATCTCTTCTTTATTGTTCTTTCTCGCTACACATTTCCTTTTGACTTAGTCTAGTTTTATTGTCTTATTCCTTACCCTAACAGTACTAAACGTACAGCCCCTATTAGTTGGTCTGGCACTTCACCCCAAGTAGTTGATATAAATACTCCTGTACTGTACTTTAGTTCTTCAGTTTAATTATCAACTTGGATCACCCTTGATCACTCGCTTTGTCTTCTGAAGTCTTGAGGCTTATACCTTAAGCATCTCTGTCTTGACCTTAGAACTTCAAAGTTCTTTGGTTCGCTCCTTGTCATTGGCGCTCCCACCGTACTTGGCTTGGCTGCTTCTCGTCCTCTCACTTTTGACCCTACTCTCCAGGGACTAGCAGCATAATGGCGGTGTTGTTAATAACTTCAACACTGTCCTACCACAGCTTCTGCCCTTAGATACCGATTGGCCCTTGGCACGGCTTTCTGGTATACATAATCATAACACAAGGCTTAAAATTGACAGGAAAAAAAAATTAGCAAGTGGAAAACCAGCAGTGAGCAAGGAGAGCTGGGAAGTAGCAAAATTAGGAGTGAGCAAGGGACAATAAAATTGGCCAGATTAGCAATTAGCAAGGGAGTCAGCAATGAGCAAAGGCTCAGGCTCAGGAAATTAGCAGAAGGGCAACAGCTCATGATTAGCAAGGGAGGTCAGAATTAGCAAGAAGATTAGCAAGTAGAAATTAACAATGAGCAATGAGCAATGGCCTCAATATTAGCAAGGGAGTTAGGAAGTAGAAAAATTAGCAGTTGGCAATGAGAAAAGCTCAAGAAATTAGCAAGAAATATTAGCAGGAGCTAATACTCAGGAAACATAGCAAGTAGAAAAGAACAACTTAGCAATGAGCAGATGCTCAAAATTAGCAGAAATTTTTTTGCAATGAGCAAGACTTCAAAATATTAGCAGAAAGGGCAATAAATCAATATTGGCAAGGAAATTGGTTGGTGATAGGAATGAGCAGAGAGGCTCAAGAATTAGCAAAAAAGTTAGCAATAAGCTAGGAGAATTACAAAAGTATTGTTGAAGGCCACATGATAAATGTTCAGAATGTCACAAATGAATATGAGCAAAAGGAGCAAGGGTGAAGATGGGCCAGAATATTAACACCATGGGTCAATTTAAATTCCATGATGGAAACGGAATCTACTGAGATCAAGAAAGGATGATAGCAAGTGGTGATTGGAGTCAGGATTGTCAACTTAGAACAAAAGTTGTAGGCAGGGGGGGCAGAAAGAAATGGAGTAGATGCAAAATGTTGAAAATGACAGACAATAGGCATACCTGTGCAGAGCATCATGGGTGATGATTTTGCATACAACAAAGGTTGGCTAAGGAGAGGAGATGTAGTAGAAGAGGAAAAGAAAACGGAGCTCGACGCGCCAATGCGCCGAGTTTCTGCACGGAGTCTACAAATGGACATGATGGTGGTTCGTGGCAAGAGCGACGAACTCGCATCACGTGCATGTTCGACTAGTTTGTTGCGTTCCTGACAAACTGCCAATTTCGTGAATTTCGGGACAGCACTAAGCGTGCAAAATATGTCTGGACCTAAAATTTGGTCAAGTTTGGGGTCCATCATGAATGAGGTCAGTTCCAGAATCCAATCAAAATTGGAGGATTTCATGAAGAAAACCTTCGGTCAAAATCAAGCCCATTTGAAAGGCCAAGAAACTAACCTCCCCTACCACAAACAGGGGTCCTATGTAGATATCTATCTATCTATCTATAAGCCAAGGAAGCCTATTGCATGCCAGTTTGTGGCTCGACTGAACAACATACCGCTGCGATGAATGCTTCATAAAAAAGTTCATATGTTCTCATTATTGGGAGTTTACTAAGTACGTGGTACGGCATTGAAGACAGAGTTTTGTAAGCGTCAATAATCATCTTCATAGGGCTTCACGTCCTGCATTTTCTCCATCATCTCCCGTAGCTCGGTCTCGGCAAACACTGCAGCTTCCTTAGCAACCACGAGTTTCTTCTCTAGTTCTTCAGCCGTCATCGGTCGCTGACCATTATAATCATCAACGACGCCAATGTTCTCAAAACGGCGGACGGTGTTGCCGACTCGAGGCATAAATCCATGGCGGTCCCAACCGCTATCGTTGAAGGCTAGTACTGCTCGAACTGCAGCATTATTGATATCACGATGCAGTTCCTCCAGCTTTGATAGCTGGACTTCCATCCAACGTGCCCGACGTTCGAGCCCCAAGGTCAAAGCGGCAACGTCGTCCTCCTGCCCATGTCCGTCTTCACCAGAGGTAGCAACGGCGGCACCTTCATCGAGAAATTCATCTACTTTGAGCATGTCACGAAGCACACCATCAAAAGACGAATTTTCATCCCAAATGGTGCGAGGAAGAAGACGAAGTAAATCAGAGATGGTTTGTGTAAGAGTTTCCAACAGCTGTTGGAACGAGGAGATGGCATTATCGATAGATCCGGAAGGCACATTGTTAGCAAACGAGCCTCCCCCGACTGAGAGTGCCGACAATGCGTGCACGAGCGGGCCATATTCCAAAGGCATTTTGGCCGCAGGATTTATTTTGTGCAAGTCAAAGAATGGATGCTTAAGAAGGTCCATTGAAGCATTCATAACATGGATGTCCTCCATGAGATCCTCGAGCGACGTGGGTACATAGCGTTCGAGCGATTGCGAACGGGAATTGTTGGAGCTAGTATTGGTGGAAGGACCCTTGAAACCGGAAGTGTGGGCAGTATCTGAGGCGGTAGCGGAAGGGTACGATGAGTTTTCATTGGTGCCCAGTCCCTCCTCTTTATGGGGAACACGGATTGGCCGAGTAACTGGTTTGTTCTTCTTCGGCTTTTTGGAGAGGAGGGGTATCTGGGTTGAAGATTCTGAGGAACCTGGCAATGCTTCCTTGACATTGGCCCCCTTTGTATCTACACGCTTGTTTATAGCCTTCTGGGTTTCGGCAGCTCGAGCAAGAGCAACTCCGGCTTTTTTCGCAGCTTTATCCTTCTCTGCCTGCGCAGCTTTCTCCCGCTCTGCTTGTGCCACACGTTCCCGCTCAATTCGTGACAAGCGCTCCTTTTCTTTCTCCAATCTTGCATTCTCCGCTTCGAGTCTCACCTTCTCTGCCTTTTCCTTTTCAAGCTGAGCCTTCAATACTGCAGCCCTCTCTTTCTCGGCAGATTTCTCTGCCGCCATACGGGCTTTCTCTACCGCCTTTGCCGCAGATTTTTCTCGGGCTATTTTTTGACGTTCAGCGGCTTTTGCAGCAGCAGCAGCTTTCTTCGCAGCTTTGCGTTCCGCCTTTTCTTGACTCTCGAAATTCTGTTCGATAGGTGTTGTAGTGGATGTGGAAGGAGTATCCTGAGAATTAGGATCCGATATGATAGATGATGGTAGAGCAGGAAAATCAGAGGGAGAGGAAAGGGAAGGTCCTTCCGCTACCGGCTCAGTCCGGAGGTCTGTGCGATAATGCAATGACAGGAGAGTAGAAAAGAAATAATTATCAGCGTCAGAATAGACGTGAAAATCATGAGGTGAGAAGAGGAAGAGGGAGAAGACGCTTGGTGCGGATTACGTTCGACCATATAAGAAGGCTTTGCAACCACAGGCGAAATGAGTCCATGCATAGATCGAAAGGATGAAAGGCCGAATGCATTTTTTAATGTCGATAATAGATCTTTCGCACTGAAAGCACGGCAGCTTGGTACACAGGCAGCCTTCCCCTCAGAAGAAAAAGAATATAACTCACCATGCGCGTTCCCATTTCCATCATTCATGCTAACGGGCGTATTAAGGTTTTGCAGGCCTGGAGGAAAAGATAATCCGGGGGGAGGTCCGTACGTCATATCCACTGAATGCATATAATGCGTCTCTGGAGCTGGTGCAAATCTCGCGGCAGACATGATTGCAGGATCACGAAATTGAGGCTGCGCGCCTTTGTATAATCCTTGAGAATCTGAACTCTACGTTAAAGACCGAGTAGACAGAGACAGCAACGCTCATACCGTGACGTAACAAATTCGGACGGTCTTGATTGCTCTGAATAAAATCCCGCAATTGGGCCTCGCTTACGCCGCCTGAAGAATCAAACGGTTGAAATCGAGATTGAGGCGGCACATACATCGGCTGAGCTTGAGCCGGCATCATGGGAGACGGTACAACAGAATTGGAGGAAGAATAAGCAAAGTCTTGTCGGCCATGTAATGACCATTGAGAGACCGCAGGGGAATGAGGAAGCTCACTTTGGCCGAAAACATTGCTATTGCCTTCATTATTGCTAGACGTACTCATCGTAGATGATATCTGTAGTGGTGACGAGGCAGCTGTAGCTGTTCGAGGACCATGACGCGCGAAACCAAATCGGGAAACCCTAGGAGCAGAATCGTCGCCAATAGCATTGGGTGTATTAGGCTTGATGGGGGCAGCAACCGTAGGTGAATCATCCGCGCCATCGGCAAAGGGATTGAATGAGCCCATATAATTTGGCTTGTTTGAGCTCTGGTTTTCGATGGGCGCGACCGTACGCTGGATGACTGTTGGATCATAAATCGCATGGGCTGGATTATGCGGATACGGTACTCCAGGAGGAATGTACGAAGAAGTAGACGCAGACGAGCGTAATGAAGGGAATGCATCCAGGAAGGACCCCAAGAACGGTGTTTGTGATTCTGGCTCCAAATCGGCAAGCTCATTATGAATGGCCTCGTCCCCGGCGAAATTCAAATCCAGACTGAAGGAAAATCCACTCAGCCCGCCATCAGCCTGACTGAGATTTTCGAGCGTGCGATCAAAATCGGGGAACGGACCTTGGGCGACTACGGTGGGAAGAAGAGATTCTCGTCTAGACGTAACGTCGTCGAGCAATGCCCGTGCTGCATTCGACATCTGATATGACGTCTGCTGAGCAAGTATAGGCGTCTGAGGTGATGCAGTAGCGATACGAGAAGGGTGGGCAGGACCTGCTAAACCAGGAGGTGGTGGTAAACCAGGAGGAGCAGACAACCCAGGTGGGATAGCTGGCAATCCCGGTGGGGCCGATAGATTCAAAGGAATGGATGATTCTATGGATTCATCTGACTGAGGATGAATTTTTGGAGAGCCTGGTCCGTTCTCCTGTGATCCAGTAGATTCAGAGTCTCCAGCGGCAGAAGGTGTCGGAGAAGGCGATGGTGCGCGCACAATAGGTTCCTTTTTCTTTCGAGTAACAGGCGAAGGGGGCTTAGGAGGAAGCGAAGGATGAGCTGATGGGAGAGTCGAAGCGGGGGTTGTAGGACGAGATAAGGTCTCCTGGGATGCAGGCTTGGCTGAGGATTTCCTCTCCTGAGGTCGGGTAGACGGACGAGCCTCAGTTTGAGGCCGCATCTGTCGAGTTGTTGCACTAACTCGCTTCCGTTGAGTTGAAACGATATTAGGGACAGTGGGTTGTAGATTAGTTCTTGAACCCCAAGCCGCTGAACGAGGTAAGCCTGATGGGAAAATCAGAATTTGAGACAATGATAGCTAGATCGAAACACCAACCGTCCGCCTCATCGCCTCTCTTACTGGAAATAACACTCCTAGCTTTCGTTTCTGTTGTCTTTATGGTATGTTTCCTGATCTTTTGTTAGATTTGAGAAGAGGTGAGAAATGAATGCGATCCTACAACGTGGTCAAATCTTCCTTCGTGAAACAGTCCTTTTCGTCGCCCCATTCGTGAAGGTTCATGCAGTTGTGGTCGCTGCAAGTTACACTGCGGAGGAATGCCATGCAATATTTGGTGGTGCCGTAACTAGCTCGCATAAGCTCTCGTCCACCAGCAGGGGACGTACTGCCATCTACAGCGGCAATGGCACGAGCAGCATCTTCACGCCGATGATAGGTGACATAGACACCCACAACCGGTGCACCACCCCCAGACGAATTCCTCTTGACTAGGATGATCTTATTAATCTTGCCATATTGTCCAAAGTACTCGCTGGATCGTAGAGTGGGGATATACTGAAAGAAGATTAGATCATACATAGACAAATGTCCAACTAATTCGCACCTCTTCCTTTGCAAACCTAGGTCCAATACCGACAACGTAAACGACGTTCCGCTGAACTACACGGACATTAGCTAGTTGACGTCGACCAAGCGCGTCGAGTTCTTTGCGCTCGCGCTCCCTCTGCTTTTTCTGCTGAGTAAGACGCTTATGGCTGATTAAAAATCAGCACATTGGTAGCTAGGGCAGAAAAGACACATACTCTTGAGTGGCAATCGGCTTGAACTCCACAGCTTCGTCGGTGTACACCCTTCTGCAAGCAGGGCATCGCTTGTTGAGATTCTCCTTGATGTGGTGCCAGCAGAACCGACAAATCTACGAATAAGGATTAACAGTGATTTTTTAAGGACATTGAGAAGGAATTACCTGGTAACCACACACGCATGGTTTAAAATTGAGGTCGGAGATGTCCATCTCTTCAAGACAGAGAGGACATTCAGCATCTTCCTGTATTTCACAGCAAAAGTGAGATTTATGAAAATATACCCGCCAAAGAGATCGCACCGCCTCATCATCGCTCCAATACGCGTCTTGGACCCCCGCCAATACATGCGACTTGGATTGAGGGACCGAGAAGCCAGCATGAACGACTGGAGCTGGAAGAGCATGATGAATCCTGGTAGTTGTCATAATTAGAGAGCAAGCAAGTCAGGCACTAGTGAAGATCTAGAGGCAACACCGATGTAGGTAGTAATCAAAGAAGGAAACGCGAGGAAGGGCTTCACAACGAGGCTGCTTGCTTTGTCAGCGCCGATCGGCATCGGTCAGCCTTCCGGACAATGGCGGGACCCTCAATGAATATCTGAATTTCCTTGCATTGTGCGACTCAGTACGCTCTCAATAAAAAAGTACAATGACAATGTGAATTCCAAATCAACGAAACGACGCAGGACAGCGACGAGGGACAGAAATACTCGGCATTTGGCAGCTTATCCTGACTGTGACCGCCCGATCACTGCCCAATCTATTTCTGCTCCTTCGCCATACTTCTCTTTGAGCCATTCGTTCGCAAGTTTAAAGTGCTCATTGCCAAGGAAGCCTCTGTAGGCAGAGAGCGGCGAGGGATGAGCAGATCTTTTCTCGAAAATACATCAACGAATCATCAGGTAGAACGAACTAAAACCTACTTCAACACAAGATGTTTCGTCTAAACCAGGAGAAGAAATTCAATATTACAGGAGAAGGACTGTGATGGTGGTACGTACCTCATCAATTCCAATCTTGTCACAAGTCTTCTGCGCAGGAAGACCCCAAGCCATGAACACAACACCATTGCCTTGAGGTCTTGAAGTGACAGCCTTGAGAGCTTGCGCGGTTAGTGTTTCCCAACCTTTTTTGGCATGAGAGCCTGCTTTATGAGCTCGAACAGTGAGAGATGTATTGAGCCATAAAACTCCAAGCCGTGCTAACGGGGTTAGGTCACTACAGAGATTTAAGGTGAATACAAAGACAAGGATTGTTGTTTAACTTATACGCTAACCCAGTAGCAGGAACCTTGAATGTGGGTATATCCGCGGCCATTTGCTTGTATATATTCTTAAGAGATCCGGGCAGCGTAGTGGGAGGCAGAACAGAGAATGATAAACCTGTATCGAATATCATCGTACAATCTCATTTGAGAATGTCAAATGGACGAACCATGCGCTTGACCAACATTATGATACGGATCCTACAATCCGGATTCCATATTTGTAAGATACCAGAGGTTCGACGGCGTACCTGTCCCAGTATCACAACCTTCACAATATCCAGTGGTGTTAATCGCGACCAAGAGTAGACATCTTTTACTGGATGAAGAGTCGAGGATTGGAATGAGGACTCGATGTATTGTTGCGATGAACATACATGGAGGATAGACTGTCGAGGTGACAAGCTCGGTAGCCAAAAAGGTTTTAAGCTGGGAGGCGTGTTGTTGAGCGAAATAATCACATTTAGAGATTGAAAGCATGCCTTGAGAAAATAAGTCTTCTCAAATTCGCTCCTCAGAGCTTCATACCACGAAGGATCCATCGTCTCTGTTTCCAGCGAGTCAAGCTGCGCAACAATAGTAGTACGCAACTCTGTAGGCAGCGTCTCTGAAGAATTGCTTGTAGACGACGTAGCTTTCGCCACAGAAGACACTGAATGTCTAAACAGTGCCGTGTCAGTACGAGCATACTATTGGCGATAGATTCTGAGATCGTCCGACACTTGCTGAATGGGTTTCGTTGTTTTGACAGAGCGTGCAATCTTTGTCACAGGCATCCTCGGAGCTCGAGAGTTCAATGTTGGTTCAGACTTGACTTTGGGCATGGAATCGTAGCAACTGATCGTAGTGGCAGTTTCTCAGAGCGCGTCGAAACCTTCGCGATGCACGTGATTTCTGTAAATATTATCAGAAGGTTGCGGGCTGTTGCGGGCCGTGAACCATCGCCTTTCCGAGCTCCTGCAATCCAACTGTGCTATTGGGGAGGAAAATATAGCCCACATTCTGGACATATGTTCGGAATCCACTGAAGAGTTGAACCGCTTGAACTCCCAGATTCTTCAACTACAGCTTTCTTTGCACTCAGTTACAGCCAAACGAGCCAAAGCTGAGAGCTCTATGTATACCGGGTTGCTCTTTCTCCTCTTCGGCGATGTCCAACTGTCCAACAGATCTCCACATGGACTCTCCCACCTTTTCCTGTACTTTCTTTCGACGAAGGTCCTCTCCTTCTCGGACGTGTTTGCAGCCGCTGACGCTCTATATCCGTTAGTACGCCAGAGCCATGGTCTACTGTTCACGTCACGCTTCCGGAACGTTGCATACATACCAAGGATTCAATCGTGAGTGCGAGAACACATTGATTATCTACCTGGATGGGACGAGCAAGTATGCTCCCTCTCCATATTTCCGTGTTTTCGCGCAACGAGAACTATCAACAACATGTATCACACGTGGCTCTTACACTTCAGGTGCTTGTCCCTTGTGGTCAGCAGTGGAAGTATCTTAACCTTAAGGTACCTACTTGAGTGTATCCAGTGAGCTTTAAGGAATCGACGTCCCATTGCTCGAATCAGTGCTTATCGCATGCTCGGACTCAAACTCTTTCGTTCTGGAAAGTACTAATCGTTACCCCTCTTTCTTAGAGACTACTCCCTCCCTTAGACGTCTCAACTTTGGTGATGCCGGACCTCTCTTCCGTCCTGTTGTTCCTTGGAATCAACACCGTTTCCTCTCGTAACACCACAACAACCGGAACTTCGGTCCCCGAGAGCTCGCGCACATCCTCACTGAATGTACAGAGTTGAGGGAATGCGCGCTGCTGATACCCGCCCGTACCGATCTGGTCAGGTCGTTGAGCAACCCGATCTGTCTTCCTCACTTGGGGAGGCTTTCTTTGAACACCGAAACCACTCTTATAACGGTGCTCAGCCAGCTTTGTCTGCCGAGTCTTCCGCGTCTGCACTTGGATGGATATCGCGCAGAGTTGAACTATACGGTTTTAGCCTCATTGAAGGGCCTGCTTCACAGATCGCCCTCTAGAAAGTCTCAAACTAGACGTCCAGAATTCATACACCTTCCCGATGGATTCACTTTCTCAAGATTGACCTTCCTAGCTATGCGGCTAGACCCTTCCCTTGAAGAGGTTACAACATTGCAGGCCGTTTACATTGTGAGCTCCAGAAGTGGACTAGCTGATCGCTTTGCTCAATTTAGAGATATTCCGTATCGAAGTTTACCCCATATAGGTCGTCCAATGTCACAGTACTTAGCGCACTCAGATGAATATGTTTTGGAACGTCATTTTGTACGCATGCAGGTAGTGTTCTGATGTACGGGTTCTAACAACAAAGCAATGTGGTCTGAGTAATTAGATGTGCAGTGTGGCGAAACGAAGTTTGGCTATATGGATTTGGGCAAATCCTGAGCAATTACCAGTACCATACTAGCAGCGGAAAAAAGCTTCGGATTGAAGGAACACTGGCAGGAACCTGAGAATTGACCGGGAAATTGGAGGTCCTGAGAGTGCAAATCAGTAACTTGTATTTACACGGGCAATGTTGCGGAAGTTTGATATGTAGTTCAGTTAACGGTTTTCTAGGCCGCCGCTCCTTGGAGCGTAATGCATCGCAGCATGGTTTACTTAGAGCCCAGTGCGTTTCATCTTGCATGAATTTAGAGAAGACAATCTCACCTCCAGTCATCCCAAGTCCTTTGTGTCAGTGTTCATATCACTTCGTAGCGGTCCAACCGCATGAAAGTTAGGAAAGCAAGAAAAACGAAAAATAAATGATTCACACGGGTTATATATATCCTGAGTAAGCAGTATCCCACGAAAAAGATGTGTCCAGCACAAGCTGAAAAAACACAAACTCTGCCCCAGAGAGGGTCGAACTCTCGACCTTCTTCTCCGCCCGCTTCCCTCGATTGTTCGATCCCGACCGAAATCTTCGTGTCCGCTGAAAAACGAGCCTGCCCAAATTTTACAAAACCCTTTGTCATCTTAGTCATTTGGCGCTTACCTATCTTCTAAGCGCGCGCGCGCGCTGTTGGCGCGTTCAAACCAAATTTGGGCTTTGGCGCACTGTTCGAGATCAAGTTTTCAGATCTTGATAACTTCTATCTTCGCGTCCTGTGTGTGGCTCTCTATCATGTACTTCTTTAGATCCTTTATTAGATCAGAGTCATGGTCCTCATGCTTCTTTTCAAAAAAATTTAAGACCCTTGCATCTTTTAAAAGAGCCCCACTATTCTGAGTAAACCCCCTCATCTCCCTCTCTCTTTTTACATCGGGATCGCCTCTTGTCACTGCTGTCACCCATCTCCTACCTTGACGGATGCTATGCCGCCTTTCATTCAGCAAAGATTTTGTCTGGATATGGATCCTGCCTGCATCCCAACGTTTGACCATGGCCTGCTCCAACAGGTTTATGTTGAACTGTGAGTTACACCTCTGTCAATCTCCGAGCTGAGCTGATTCAAACTGCCAATTGTGCAGACCTTGTGACCAACTTGGGCAACAGATCCCTCTCAAGCAGTTCTGGCGCCTCCGAAAGCTCGGAGGAATCAAGTGGGAGTACTACTGTCCCTGTACACCTCCTCCCAATGCTCCCGGCATCCCCGTACGTTGCTACGAAGTCAAGAAGCAAGGCTTTTGTTTCTTTGGGCACGTCTATCTTGGCTGCGGCAAGACAAGACAGCGCTGCCCATGGAAAGGTGAATGTACAGCTACTTAGGGTGGCTCTGTTTTTCATTGACTCCGTTAAAGTCCGCCTCGACCTGGTCTTCTCTGCAGCTGCGACCCGCCTGCCTATATCTTCTAATGAATCGGAGTTCGCAGACCCTGAGGAGTTTGACAAGTCATTCAACGACAAATTTGCCCAGCTCATGGATGAGCTCCAAATCAAGGACAATGCAATGGCTCCGCAGGCAACGTTGACCAGAACTTCCGGTTCAGAAGTCGGGGAAAATTTTTGCAAGCTCATGGGTAGCTTGGATTTCACTGAGGATGAATGTAAGCATGCTACACCCTACGTATCTGCATTGCGCTTGTTTCACTTTTCTCAGCCTTGTTTCTCCAAGGGAATGCAAAACCCCCACCTCAACTCACAGAGGAAGAGATAGCCCAAATTCTGAGGGACCTCACTCTCAATGAAGGGAGAAGTAAGTAGCCTCAATTTCCACCCTCCTCCCCCCGACGATCCTGACCTATTGCACTTGTTTCAGGTTCTACCGTACAAGCTAATTCCGCCACCATGGTATGGAACGAGGAAGATGGGGAGTGGCAGCTGTCTACGGCAGTTTACCAAGGTGTTTAAATCGTCTCTTCTCCACTAATTCTAACTGAAATTTTGCCACTAGAACTGGTTGCATTCTTTGCAGGCCAGGATGATGTGCACGTATCCCTTGATGGGGTGATTCACTTCAACCCAAAGTGGGCGACTGAAGGTCAGTTTTTTTCCCTTACTTTCATTGTGTTTCATAACGGCTCAGTATGTAGAGAATGAAAGTAATGGCAAACTTACTACCGCTGTCCTCGATGATGATGGCGATGAGACGGGAGGTGAGTGCATCAATTGGTATACTATGGTAGCTTATACGTATTTTCTTTGCCAGATATCACTCTCGTTGAGAACTCTCCTCCAAAATTGGATGGTGAGTTGATCAATGCATTTACTGGTCTACACCTTTGAATTCATGCCATCTCCTCTAGATGACATGAGCGTAGATCTGACTGTAGTTGAAGGTCCATCTTTCTCTAAGGGTATGCCCGTTATTTGCACATTTATCAGAGGGATCCGCTGACACCAGCGTTGAATAGTTCGACCTATGTACGTCGACCTTACGGTGGAAGACTTCCCTTGCAGGGGAAAGCAGAAGCGTACATTTTTGAATTTTCCCCCTGCATACCTTGAACTAAGCTTAGTATTCAGTTGCCAGTCTCCCCTCGGACCATGAAATGTTTGTGGATCTAACTTGGCCTTCCATTGGTGGTACGTTGCTTGAAGTCCTTGGAGTCCCTATCGTCTGAATGGTTTGTAGCAGAACTCCCAGGAAGCGGAACTTTTGAAGATCCATATGAGCTTATCGACACGGCGTAGTTACAAGGGTCAGTGCGCGTGCTACAGTAGCGAGATCAGACAAAAAAAAACTACAGTTGTTTGGGTAGAAAATCCCTTCATTCAATACAGTATTTTACATAGCAAACAATCGATGTACAGGGTGTTTTGAGTGAGAAATAGGGATGGTATATTGGCCAGACTGTCAGTAAGGATGGAGAGGGCCAGACTGTCAGTAAGGATGGAAAGGGGGTCTGTGTTGGCTGATCTGTTTAGGATGAGGTTCGCGGTTTGCAGGAACAAAATGAATCAACCATGTGATGAGAACTTCGGCTAATGCGCGCTCACGCGTTTTGTTTACTTTGTCTATCCAGGCATCCGCCCCCCTCCACCTCCGAACCACCGCGTTTCGGGTAAAACACGCCAATCGCGGGGTCATCAGAGACGCCTACGTGAGTTTTCGAGCATTTGACGTGCTTTCTGCCTGGAGGTTTCACGTTGAACTGGAAGCCGCAGGATTAAGGATTCTACCCCAAGGATCCAACTGCGGCAACCGGTACAATGCGAAAGCACCCCCATATTTTGCTTCCTTTTGGCCTCTAAACTTTTGCCTGGTCTTTTTGCTCCGACTTACGCGCCCCCCAGCCTTCCCCGGTTGTTGGTCCTACAGAATGGGATATTCCTTGAGGTCTAGGCTGACACAGGTGCGTGGCTTGAAATTCCCTGAGTCCTTTTTCTGATGCTTCTATTTTTTCTACAGGGGGTCAAACAGTTGCATCCCAAAGCCTCTTTCAACTTTGTTGAGCTTTTGAAGCAAACGCTCGCTGCTACTGCCGCCGCCGTAGCCTCTGAAGGCACCGAGGAGGAGGTACCAGTTGCTGTACAGAGCTCCAAAGCTTTTGAAGAGGCGACTTTAGGGCCGCCTGTAATCCCTGCCTCTTCCACCTCCCCAGCCCTTCAACTGGGTGTTCCCAAGGTTACCGATATGCCTACTCCCTCTTCGTCGGCTGATAACTCCCGCAAACGGAAGGCCAAATCCGCTTCCAAACGTTCTAAAAAGCGCAAACTTGAGAAGGAGGCATTGAAGGGAGCCGGAGCTTCCAAAGCAACATATTCTCAAGTGCTATCGCACGGCGTTGCGGTAGAGGTTGGTCTGGATGCATCTGAATTCAAAGCTGCGCGAGGAGCCCATACCGGGAAGCCCGGTACGCAGGCGAAGTTGGGCTCGGAGGAGGAGCGACAAAGGCGGTATACCTTAGAGGAACTGCTAGATCGGGGTTTTGAGCACATAGAGTGGGATGGCAGGTGTGTCTTCTTTTTGCCCCCCCCCCCCCCCCTATCGTCCTTGTGATGGCCGACTAGGACCCCCATCCCCATCCTCCTCGACCGATCTGGGCATATCATCGCAGTCCTTGCAGGTCAACCCGGATCCGACTACGAACAAGATCTCCTAGAAGCCTTCAAGTTATTCTCGGATGCCGGTAAAGAGGCGGGCCTTGGGGCTACTGCTGCGGGGGGGTTGCATAAGCGGGGGAGTTTTCCCGCTTTCAACAGAGGGGTGTCTATGGGGATGGGAAGCCCCGTTTCTGTTGCACTTAACCCCGGTTTCATGGCGCAGATCCTTAACCGCTTGGTCGGTGCTAAGGTGGTGGTTCGTATGGCGGCTTATCAGAATGGTGAGTTTATACATTTCCTTGCCTGTGCATTGCAGTAACCGCCAAATTTACAGCTGCGTTTTCTCTCTGGGCCCCTCGCGTTTATGACGAGTACAAAAACACGCGGAATGTGCTGAGACAGAAGCTGCCCCACCTTCCGGACAATTTTCCTGGCTTCAGCGAGTTTGCCGCTGCTGCGTTCAACCTTGGCGGAAACATATGGACCTTCAAACACCGGGACTTCCTCAACTGGCCCTTTGGTTGGTGCGCAATCACAGCCCTTGGGAACTTCGACCCAGGTCGTACTGCCCAGCTCATCCTTTGGGAGTTGAAGCTGGTGATTGACTTTCCACACGGCGCCACAGTCCTCATTCCCTCTGGTGTCATTACTCACTCCAACACTCCGGTTGCCACAGGTGATACCCGTATGTCTTTCACCCAGTACACTGCAGGTGCTATCTTCCGATGGGTTGAGAATGGTTGCAGGACGGAGAGGGAACTTGAAGTAGCTAATCCCAAAGGCTGGGCAGCAATGCAAGCTGGTAAAGACGAAGCATATATTAGACATATCAATAATTTTTCAACTATAGATGAATTAACAGCTGGTATTCTGTAGTTAACCCATGTACTACTTGTCGTATTTACCAATCGACTATGCCGTTGATTAACCAAACTTTACAGAGTTCCATTGGAGGTTTTTCTTCTTTGTTTGGCTTCAGGTGAAGGGGTGCGGAGTGCTCGTCCTCAGTCTCTCTTGTGTTTATGGCCCAAAGGAGGGTAGTCAGCTGCAGCTAGTGTGTCGGTTGCATTCTGCGTTGTTTGCAAGTGCGCCGTTGCCTCCGGGAAATGCAAGCCCCCCATTTGAAGGCGGGATAATTGGGCCGATAGCTTTCCTGAAATTCACGTAGCTCAGGGGAAGAAGGCGGGGTTTGGACATCCGACAGGACATTTTTGATGCCGTAGAGTCGAGGCAGCAGGGCATGCGCTTCCTGGGATAAACGGTGCATTATTTGGGCCGATATACCGTCTTGAAACAATGAGGGCTGTTTGGGGAGGTCAGCCTGGCTTGATATGGGATTTCCAGGCGACATACTTGGTCAAAGTCCCCCATCAATCCTTTGTCTGACAACCTGCTATCTGAAGACCCGCCATCTGAAGACCCACCATCTGAAGACCCGCCGTCTGAAAACAAATCCAAATCCAACTCCCCATCAAAGGCCGTTCCTAATACCGTCGCATCCCTGCCAATGGCTTGAACCACCGCCCAGGAAGTCATAGAGAAGCTTTCACTTGCAATTGAAGTGTCGGAAGTTCCGCCAATAGGCAGAGGCGGAGAAGCCTCGCGGTCATTCCGACAAAGAGCTTGCGCATGCTCAAGTGTTAAGGGGTAGTGGAAATGTGCATGGATAAGGCCTTGGGTCACCCAGCTATCAATTAGTATGCGTAGAGCGCGGAGGTGCTTGCATGCCTTTCCGTTGTGGTGGAAGTCTAGACAGGTACACGAAGCACAGCCAGAGGTGCGGATTGATATTACATAGGGAGTTGGACCTCCGGATGAGGGATTACAATGGGCTATGTAGGCAAGTCCATCCGGATTGGATTGGGTGATAATTGAATGTAGGCTTTGCTTATGAACAAGTTCGCAGGCATGTTGATGTCGCCCCTCATCCATGGGCCACCAGCATACGCTACGTAGCTGCCGCGCATATTCCTTCTGGTCATCATGGTGCTTTCGTTGCGCAAGCAGGAGATCCTGCCCTCCCGAACTGGAATAGAATCTAGAGGTAAGCCAAGCCTGGTACTCTCTCTGCGCATTCCGATGCTGGAATATTTGAGGAAGAATTTGAGTGATGAGGAGGAGAATAAGGATGTCAAACCGTAACCTGTGGCCTGATCGCAGATACCGTTGGACATATTTCCTCTTGAGAACGGCATTAAAGGATTCGAGGTGGTTGGTGGTGGGTATGATTCCTTCAACAGCTACCCCGATTCAGGCAGCTGCAGTAATCTGTCCACATTCAGACCAACTCTCCCAAAGAGGACGTGTCATCCAGTAGTTCTGTAAGTACTTGATATGCTCAAGACCAGCTTCGCATGCACACTTAGCTTCTGGATTGGTAGCAAGGTTATTGAAGAATGCTTTGTGGTTATCGAGAAGAGCAGTTGCAACTGCATGGTCAACTGTTGCAATAAGGCTGATTCATTCTATCAGCTCGGTATGGATATAGCAGATAGTGTAACCTACTCGACTTCGAGTTTTTGGAGTAAATCTCGGGTGTGATTCTTCCAAAAATCAGGAGCCTTACATTTCAATATCTTCTTCCGGTGATTAGTCCAGCATTGGCGAAGGTGAAACTTGCATATAAGCAGGACAATCTGTGGCCAGATGCGGATAAGTGCACCTTGTTCCTTGGTATCGGTATCAGTTATCGCAGAGTAAGGCTTGAATGATCCAAATTCGGTTTCTAGATGGAGCTTCCAACTCCGTATCAACTTCTCAAGAATAGTAGTATTGTAAGATGCATGAGTAGCCTTTGCACCTGTTTCAGCAGTGAATAGAAAGAGCGCGACAGGCATCCCTTTGTTATTCTCATCTACAGCAAGGGCGATGAAAAGCAGAAGTCGTGAGCTGCAAACACCAAATGTACCATCTAATACTAGTTGTGAATGGTGAGCGTATTTATGGGCACATTTATCCATCTCTGGGGTAGAAAGACATATCTCAAACCTATCTTCAGCTTCTGCTCGAGCGGAATAATGGAAGACAGCTTTAGCAACTTCAGCCTTGAAATTCGGGCTTTCAGGGTTTAGCCACTCATCCACATTGTACTGTGGCTGAAGCTGTACATCAACCCCAAGATCCTGGCTAGCTTTCCGATAGAGAGAAGTGTGATCAGTGGGGAGAAACATGTATCGCACATTTGCTGTTCTGGGATCATAGGTCTCCATGCCATGATAGGCTCGATTATACACCATCTGGCTATTTTTTTCCTGTATAGCTGTCAAGCTATATAGATTGTATTTAAATGTAGCTGGGAAGAGATTCAGTACTTCATACCTTGCACCGCTTCAGAGTTGCCCCAGAGCTACTTCATAAACGTGTTCATGCAACGGAATGGGGGGTACACGTTCGGGCACCGCAGTTTGGCAGGGGTCATTGTGTTCCGGAAATGCTGCGATTCTTGAGATTGCCCCGTCCCTTACTCTTTCCGTTAATTCTATATGGGCTAAGCACCCAGTGAATGAATAGGGAACACGGCGCTGCCAGTCCTCAGCTTTTCGGGTAACCCCCTTGTCTGCTTCACGTTCCTGACGAGCTTGCACATGATAACCGCAGGAACTGTATGGTAAAATACTTGACTTCCAGGTCAGGAGTTGAAAAGGAGGCATACCACTGGAATAAAGTTCGTCTTTGCTCCTGCATCCCGCTACCCCACTTCACGGAGTACTGAGCAGTCCACCGACTTTCTAAAGCATTACGGGAGACGGGATTGAGACTGAGTGCAAGGAGTTTAGCTTCTGCGCTGACTTGCGGCTTGGAGGCATTTGTATCGTAGAGAAACTCGATGTTCTTGGACTCTGCATATAGTATATCAATTGACTGCCTTTGATGGGCATTGAGAAGAAGTTTTTTGAGGTGAACCTTTCGAATACTATTTATCCCAGCTGTCTGTTTAATGTCAGAGTGAAACCTACTTGGGCGTTATGCACCGGAGCCAAGGAGGGAAGACTTAAGCCTGCTTGTACCCAGCCTGGGTCTCCAAGTTGCGGCATTATATGGTGGGAACCAACCGGGATTGCTGAGGGCAATAGCCTACCCCTTTCCACCCAAGTGAGCTTGTCATTAAGTGGCGGCAGTATAGTAGGCGGGGGAATGCTTGGTAAACTTGCTTGGCGGGTCAATGGAACTGTCGGAGGCAACCTCTTTGCCTTTTCAGCCCAAGAGATTTGGTGCTCTGCAGGTATCGGCGGTGTATTAGGAGTGCTCATGGTCCTTCAATACAGGAGGAATAACTTGTCCGTAAATGGACTAAATCTGTTTATATTACAAGGATACTATTACAGGAAGGCCATTTGAAAGGGTTCAAGAACGGGGAGAGGCGCTCGGAACTGGCCCTGAACACTGGGCCACATGAGCCCGCCACTGAGTCCAATGGGAGTACCATTGCGGATCCAGAACCCCATTGCCTGTCCAGCTGGTGAGATGTTTTGAAAATGACCCGAGCAGAAGAAAAAGAAGAAACTTACCCAGATCCCTCTGATCGATTTGCTGGTGCTAGATGCATCCACAAATGCGTATGTATCCAAAAATGGGAATCAAGGCGGGCACGCGCTTGTTCAGCGCTTTCTTAGATGATTACAGATAGTGACTAAGAATTATCTAAAGTTTGGGCATGCTCAGTTTGCGTGTCCGCTTACAGCCTTTTCCTCGCGCCACACTTAACACTGTAACCAACTCAGCCACATGTAATTAATTGTAATCAACCATTGATATCCGCAATGCCTTCCGAAACTGAAAGTGTCAACCTAATGACTGCAAACCTGCACATGCAAAACAAGTTCGCATGATTAGCATCACAGTGGGGTATACTATCGTGCAATCAAGGTCTCCACTTCAAGTTTGTAATATGAATATTGGCACTACTATGTTCATTGTCAATCGCTTTGACATCTGACACTGATTCAGTTAGACAAGTAAACTCCATACATCTGTAAAACCTGTATTTTCAGCTAAGGGCCCAAAAGCAGTCAAGAGCACTTCCCAGCAGTGAAAACACCCAGAACATCTTACTTTCAGTGCTTTCAGCACTGGGATCTGCTCTCAGCCCTTAGCCAAATATCCAGGTTTTGCAGATGTATCTGAATAGAAGCAGTTGATGTTACAGCGCTAGAAACCGTGATACAATGGGAATAGATACAATACATTGACAGTTATGAGAATATAGTAGAGAAGAAACGCGGGTCATGAATTAGTTTTATCACTCTGTCCACCATTTGCAGGTCTGATCGAAGAAAGTCAGGAAGCGATTTCAGTCAGACGTGTTTCTTTAACGCACCTAATTCAGACTGCAAGTTTATGACCGCCGCTTTTTTCACCGTGGTCTGGTCGATGACATGCCCCACGATTTCCACGTAAGAGGATGAGATTCCGTGATCCTACAGCAGGTCATCAATTACAATCTGCAATGAAGCCAAGAGAGTGGAACTACCCCAGTGTATTTGACAAGAACTTCACCACCATCTGAAGTTTGCACGGTGACTGTGCTATCAGTCGTCTATCATTCCTTTTTTAGCCTTGTAATCGGATCAAGTGTTAGAACCGCGCACTGTAAGGACTTTGCAAGGAATTCGGACCATTTGGCCTATAAAACGAGGCAAAAATGCGGAATTGACGCGAGGACTAATATCAGACATGATGATCGTTGAAAGGCAAAAACGAAGTCGTGTTAGTCACGTCGCGTTATCACGCCGTACGCGCTTTGAACTTTCATGTCTCTATCTCGGTGACTTTCATGTCCGGCGTTCCCTGGCCTACTTTGCGAAAATGTTATTGAAATCTCTGCCTCTGACTATACTGCCCGATGGCCTTGCGGCTCAGTTGGCATCTTTGGGCATTTTGACGAGCACTGACCTGATCTTCTCGAGCACTTCTTTGCTCGAAATCTACATGCGCCTGCCCTCCAAATCTATATCATTCGCAGATTTCGAAGCATGTATCGACTCCATCTCAGAAAAGCTGGCGACCCCAGGCCTCGAAGCCGCGAAACTTGATCACGAAACTCGCCTGGATTTCGAGTTGGAGACATTATCTTCTCTGGACAATTATCTTGGGGGAGGCTTACCTTGTCGACGCGTCATCGAGATTTCTGGTGACAAGGGCTCAGGGAAAAGTGTAAGCCTGCCAATACTTGGCCCAATTAACTAATTGTTCAGATCGTCTGAAATCAAAGGTTCTCCTTCTCAACTGCGTCTTAACATCGCTTCTCAAGAATGAGGACATTTCAGCTTTGTGGATTGATACAAGCGGCGACTTCGCCATCGAGAAAGCTGTTCAAATTCTAGAGTATCACCGGCAAGTTGAGGTCGTTATCTATTTTCTCAAGCGTAGAAATAACTCGGATGTTCTCAGACTCCAGACAATATGGAAATCATATTACAAAGGCTGCATATATCCACTGCAGTTGATATCGAGTCTGTTCAGGAAATTATCCGTGCTCTAGATGTCCAACTCGCACATGTGAGACATAAACGTCGTTTTAACTTTTCGTTTCGCTCATTAATCAAAGCCAGAGTCCATTCCCCGCATGAGGTGCATCGTTATAGACCCTGTCACACCTCTACTCGGTCCCTACTTGAGTGCTGTCTCGTCCCAAGGGCATGCCATCATGACGGCCTTCATGCGATATCTTCACGACTTAGCAACTCGGTACTCTTTGCTCGTACTAGTTCGTGCATACAGTACTATATTTATAAATTGTGCTCATGGGTATACAAGGTAGTCAATAACGCAACGCTCATGCGAGCTCGGTCTACGAACAGAGCACAAATGCCTGTTCAAGCTGTATCAAATCCCATATCTGCATTCGCGTCAACAATTCGAAAACCTGCTCTAGGGCCCTCGTTCACATTCATGACCGACGCCACTTTGTGGGTTTCCCTTTGGCCTGAGAAAAAAGAGAGCGAAGAAAGATCCACTGCTCATGTTATTGAGGTCTTTCGGTCCAAATTCTCAGTGAGCAAGTATCTTGCTAAGAGTGTCGTGTTACCTGACAAGTTCGATATTCAGGTTTCTAATGTCTGGAGCCCGTTCAGGATAAATTCATCGGGAGTCCTCCTTGCAGACTGAGACTGTACCATAGATACATCGTTATTTCTTGACAGCGGGTCGTTCAATAATATAAGTAACTCCTATGATGTTCTGCACACTTGCGCCCTTTTGTATCCATCATTTGAAATGAGATCGGTGTCGTTTCCTCAGTCAGCTGAAACTGGCCCTTCGAAATCAGGTCTTTGCGCGACGATGTTCAGCAGGGGAAGGAATAGAGCTCGATATCCTGGATCTGTTCTTTCGACTACCTCAAGCTTGGCCCATCGCTTCAACTTCTCCCAAGTAACCCATTCCCATACTTCACATTTCTCCGGTTCAAGATTCTGATAGCGTCACGTCAGGAAAAGGCGACTTAAAATGATAGACTTCCAGATACTCACTTCTGCTACAGCTTGATGGTCTACCATCTCACAAGCAACCCATATCGTCACGTAATGTTTGTTTTCAGCCACCATGACATCGTTTGTCGCTGTCAAAAAACGTATATTCTTGATCTTGAGATTAGTCTCTTCCAATACCTCACGTGCGGCACAATCTTCAAATGATTCTCCAGCTTCAAGATGCCCCCCAGGCAGCGCCCATGTTCCTGCGTCAAGTCATTATAACATACACTTTTGACTGGAGAATGGATACATCGCATACCATGTCCATGACTTCCCTTCCGTTTTCCTAGTACGAAATTTCCCTCTTCGTTGAGGACGAACACCCCGACGCCTACTTTTGGACTGAGCATCTTGGTATGATTCGGTGAACGACACGAAAGATACGATACAAGTACATAGTAATTATCCTACTACATTCCACGTTGTAAGTAATACACGTTTCTGAAATGACGGCCCGAAGAATTTCAAGATGGTGCGTCTTTAGCCTCATACAATTCCAATTTGACACGTAGGGAATTGTCCGGGGCTATCCCACAACCGCGGAATACATCTCTCAAACCCAATATCAACTTCTCTTTATCGAACACCTCTACTTCTTGGTATTTGTTGGGATCCAATAACTCTCCGATCGCAAGAACCATCCTGCCTTGGTCAGCAAGTAATGGCTCGAGGAATGCCACCCTCAGTCGTCGAAAGGCTAGAGATTTGATGGGCACGATACGATCTAGAGAGCTGCCGGCTTCAGCCCAAGATTCAACGTCTTGCCGCGTTCCCAAGTTATTGTCTGCATCTTTTTTGTAGCCCCACCTCTCTAGCTTTCGATCTCTCTCCAGTACCTGCTTCTGGGTCATTTTTTTCAAGGTGTTGTTAGACTGTATCCCGACAGTGGACCACCCATGTCCTTCATATATCAGTTGGTTGATTACATATCGCTCAAGATACCTCAGCAGACGAGAGGTGATGGAAGTTGCGCCGGAAAATTGAGCAAATTGCACCAGAACATACCTGGCTAGATCTAGGAAGGATGTAGTGGGTCCCGGGGAGTTGTCATAGATAATCTTTGCCCGTTCAGCAAAGAATTCGTCAATTCTTCTGTATGAAGGTGGTGGCAATACAAGAGCAGCAGCGGAGCCAGGCTCTGACGCCGGTTGATTAGAAATGGAAGGACTGCCCTCAGCAGTCGCTTGTAATTCTCGAACCTCCATTGTTTGTGGAGAAGTAGTATAATCATAGCACTTTGTATAAACAGAGGAAAACGCTTTGTAGTCCAGATCTTTCGGAGGCACCTCGGGAGAGTCGAATACGGACTGCAGGATAGGTTCGACAGCTTGCCAAAAGGATTCCAGCGTTTCTCTGCGTCGTACTTTGCGACGATTAGAGATATCGGTCGACGTCATCGTGGTCAGGACTCGAGAATACTGCTTACTCAATCCGAACCTATTCGTATCCATCACAAATTATCGAATTTAGAAGATCGTTGAGGTTCGTCAGTTCTATATGAAGTGAAGATTCATGATAATATTTCGATAATTTTACGAGGCTGCATGCGAGCCGAAGTTAGATACAAAATATAGTCCCTATATATATCCCCTCGTATGGTCCAAGCTTTTGAAATAATAATCAGCAAATGATAATTTTGAACAGGATGATCATACATACATGGTCTATGATGTTCCCTTCGAAAATATTGGGGACAGATTCCTACAAGTAGTTAGAGATTAGAATATATATGGTACGGCTCAACTCACAATCTGACATTCGGAATCGGTTGCATCGTCGTCGCCGGGGCAAGACACTGCATCACCAGGAGAAAGGATATGGATTTCTCCTGCTGGGTGCTCGTATCCCAATGCCCGTCCTGGAACGATTGGGATTAAATCTTTACAGCATGCTACGTTCAGCGGTCTCATAGGAGAAACAGGGTTTAGTTCGTACCTTGCATATTGTCTATCCTTTTAAAGTTGACCTAGTAGTGCCTCGATGAGAACAGACGGATTGGAGGGAACGTTGATACAACATACGTCTGAAGCATCGACCAATGCAGCCCAAGCAGGGTTTCCCACTCGTGGTGTTCCGTAGGTCATCGCAGATATAGTAGCGGAAGGAATGTTGAGTCGGAAGAATATCGTGTCGATTTCAGCTAGTGCCCCGCCAAGAGAGTGGCCAACCTGTGAGCGCTCGTCAGGCCATAGATTTGCGGGGTGCGACGAGGGACTATACGGACCGCAACGATATTGCTAGTTCCTATGGAGCTCATGAGAGATTTTACTTCTGCTAAGATGACGTCGGCAGTCAAAGCATGTTCGTCTTGAAAGCCAGTATGAACCTCGACGTCGGAAGAGATACCAGGGAACAGGGTGCTGCTTAGTGGGGCCAAAGGAATATCAATGTCTGTGAGGTCGGATTCACTAGATAGGCATATAAACCCTTGGTCCAGACGGAGATTATATTGATCGACAAAGCTCACAGTTGTGTGGGATCCGTTCCCTATAAACAGGTGAGAATTTATGAATATGCATCTGTAAGAGACATACCTCATGAGCCACGATGATAGCTTCCAAGGAAGGCGAATATCTATCCCTTGTTCCAGTAACAATTATCAGAACATTGAAGGGGTACGTACCCAACAAAATCTAAAACGATAAAATCTTGAGCTACCTCCGACTAAAGACAAGCAAGGGTACTAACAATTCTGAATATCATCGTCATCTCCACCAACTAGAGAGACTTCGAAATCCGAGTTCGCCTCACAGGCCTCTACCGGAGCATTTTCTCAGCCCATTTCACTCATGCAATGTCAGAGACATACAAATCGCGTACCTCCGCAAGTCCAATCCTGTAGAATATCAGTGCCGCAGTACGCTGCCCTTGCAAACTGTGTGAAGGGAGCAAAACTAGAAAGCTCCGTTGCCGACAACGTAGTGACGGTCCTCCGATGCAAATCCACAGGATTTGCGGAGGTCAAGCCAACGACGCTGAGTGCAACGGAGACGAGCAGCAAAGAGTGCATCCTAGGGAGGGAAATCCGTATGAGGGAGGCCTTAAGTCAATCTCTGTCCGATCGAAACCATTTATTCGTTTTTCTCCATAGCTTCAAACAGCTTTATCCATTCTACTGCCCCTGTACGCTAGGAATTGTCGGTAAAAATAGAATTCAAATCGGGTACATATGCCAATAATATTGTTTGTGCGCAGGGAAGTGTCGACGGGTAGAGGATTATAGCAGTCAACTGACCAGGTCGTTGTTTAGCGAAATATCACAGGTTGATGGAATGAGATGGAAATACACTCACACTGGACAGCAGAATATGAAGTGTGAAGTCATTTGAGCTCTCGGGACAAGCGGATAATGAGACTGTTGCACATGTTTAAACCTTCATGACCACGGATATCGTGCACACTACAAAGGATGTCGCAAATGCATATGTTGTTGGAGTAATGGTAGACTACTTTAAGAAGCGGGACTGTGTGGTATAAAAAGAAAATGAAATGGGCCTGGGAATTTTGCTTGATAAACACCGTCGGGGGGTCACCGAAATGCTCAGTTGACTGACTTTGTGAAGATCGTGTATAGGGTGTCTGGTGAAAGAAAGGTTACAGATACTTATGAGGGGGGGTAAGGCCGCAAGCAGCAAGGACTCATCAGTGCAATACATTGTTCTAGGGCTCCTTGATACAAAACTTCAAGTTTGACCCATTAGATGTTTCACACATACAATTTGGTAATTTCTTCTATCTAGTATTCAAAGTAAAGGTAAAACATGATAGTTTACGATAGTCATTTAAAAGTGCAAGTTGTAGTGGATAATTCTATGAAAATATCTTCAAAATGAGAATATTCTCACGTTTAATTTGGCAGGCAGAATATCACCGTCAAAAGTATTTTGTTTATTTTGCACATACAGTGACGCGCAAATCAAATCCATACCCCCCGATTTGGAACCTTGGTGATTAAATTGTTTTTATGAACATTTCTTTATGCTACACACTGTAAAGCATGTTGATTCTACTATAAATAATTGCTTGTGGCAATATAAGCTCTTTAAACCCTCAAAATTTATTAATTCTGAGCAGCGGAACAACAGATTTACAGTTCTGGGCTGGTGACATAAGGCCTTCCAAATCGGGGGGTGTAAATTTGATTTGTGCGTCACTGTATATAAGCTGTAGCTACCTGCTACATTTCCTTAGCTTTGATCTCATCTATTCTACCTGGTTTAGTCCAGAACTTTGCTTGATTCCTTTATTGCTTTATCCTCTGAGGTTTTCTTGAGTGTGACACCTGGTGACACCCATTACTAAAACCAGTTGCTGACAATAGGGAGACTAAGAAGGAGCACAATGTTGTGGTTGTTTACCAGTACAATGAGCTAGTGTCATGACCATGCTTGGCGCCTTCTGCTGGTGTCGGCTTTCCAAAGATCTTGCTTTATTGTAATCTTTATCTTATTGTTCTTTCTCGCTACATATTCCCTTTCTACCTAGTCTACTTTTGTGTTTTATTCTTCATACTGAACATACAGCCTCAGCCTCTATTAGTTAGTCTGGTGTTCCGCCCTGATACACCAATTAGTTAGTATAAATACTTCTATACTGTACTTTAGTTTCTCAATTTAATTATTGACTTAGATCACCTTAGATTGTTCACTCTGTCTTCTGACGTCTTAAGGCTTATATCTTGAGCATCTCTGTCTTGACCTTAGAACTTATAAGTTCTTTGGTCCACTCCTCATCATTGGCTTCACCGCCAAGCTTGGCCTGGCTGCTACTCGTACTTATACCTCTGACCCTACTCTCTGGAAACTAGCGGCATAATGGCGGTGTTGTGAATAACTTCACTACTGTCCCACTCGACCTTCTGCACTCCAGTACTAAATGGTCCTTGGCATGGCTTTATAGTATACATAATCTTAACAGCTAGGGCCTGAAGAATGGGAGAATCATGTCAAATTGTCCAACGGCCCTAAGTTGGGACAATCATGGTAGGTTGTCCCTGACAAGGGGTCAAAATTTGAACCGCTTGTCTATCACCTGAAAACAATAAGAGCTACACTAGTCAAAATGGATTGTGTAGTGAGAAAGAACAATGAAACAAGATTAAAATAAAACTATATATCTTGGAATACCAAGCCTCAGGATAGGGCACTGGAGAATAAAACTTCAATAGTTCTTCGAGTTCAATCTCAGAAGGCCAAGTGTCAGAGCATAGTGCCAAAGCATGGTCTTGACAATATGCCAATGTAATTGACTCTGAAGGCTTGCAATTTGGTTATTAGTGGTAAAGAAAAATAGCATCAATTCAGAGCATACTATCAAGATGTCTAAGCTCAGTTCTGGACATTCTGATTATCAGATAAATCTTGAGAATTTTTAACTTGAATGCATGTCACACCACATTTTATGCTGCAGCATGCACATGTACATGAAATCATGAAATTGAGAGCACAAATGAGGCACTAGCACACCCCTGCAGGGTTACCTAACACTTTGCTAATGAGCTTGCCTTGTTTTTGTGTGAAAGAGAAAGAAAGAAATCAAATGGGCACTCCAACCAACCAATCTAATATACAATATGTGAGTTCACTGCTATCAAATTTATTTAATAGCAAGGGGTAGTGTTGTCAAAGGTTCCGCAAAGCTTTCAAGAGCTAAGGAATAGCTTCAACTGATCAATTTGATTATTCTAAGGATTCAATATATTCTTTTGATTAAGGTAGATTCAGTACTATTTGTGCTTCATGGTATTGATATGGGTATATCAAGAATTAGGGTTTTGAATTAAATTAAATTAAAACCAAAACACACAGATCCCTACAGAGGGCTAGAACTATATGCTGGCATAACCACACAACATGATTTGCCCTTAAGACCAATGACTGATTCTAAGTTCAAAGACTATCCAACAGCTGGATATAACTTCTTGCAGTCACAAGGAGCAGGACACAATGTTCCTATACTCACAAGTGCCAGGCCCGAATAGCTGCTAGCAAAGAGGCTTCAGTCTGGTGGGAGTGTGTTTTTCCTTTTTACAGATTAGCACTGCAATGTTGTCCCAAAATCACTTCCATTCCCAGATACATCTAATTACTATTTATATGTACAGGATGTAGAATAACACAACACAATTAATTTAATAGAATAAACATTCAGAGCCGCAAGGAAACTACTATAATTAGTTATAAAATATTTAATTTAAATCTAATTTTCCTTATTTGGTTTATATTGGTTCCAAGATTCTAGTATACCTCCAAACATGGGGAGGTACTTTAGTATTCATTTAATCTTGATTGTTGAGAGAATGACTTGAATGGTGTTCATCTGCCATGGATGCACAACACATCCTTCAATCATTTGTTATCTCATACGGAGGCAAATCAGCTCTCCTCGGTTCTAATCCTATTAATCTGATTCATCTGGATTAATCTAAATACTTCTTGCTTTTAATAAACACCTATTGTGTCTATACTTTATCAAGGGAGTTGTTCATAGTATTTATTTTAATTGTATTTTTTGACTGCATTATAACTCTTTGACACACATTTGATATGTTTTTGGAGCCTTGCAGTATTTCAATTATCTTTCTAGTCATCTTCCTCAACCATGCAACCTGATTGGTCTATCAGACTAAATCACAGTCTTTTTAGATTGATGCATGATCTCATTCCAGAAGGTTTATTCAACAATTCTTGAGTTCTAGAAAGTCATTTTGAGTCAATCCTCAGCTCATGGTCACTTGAGTAAGTCCTGCAAACTTCTGCCAGTGTAAGGTTCAATAACAATACCCTTGGTATATCATACATGAATGGTCATTCTTCAGATGTAGTCCGAGTCTGGTATAATCCTGTTTGACAAACAGGTAGACTTTTATCCAAAGCTAGCTTCAGCAATGGGTAAACTAACCAACTGTCATATGGGTATAGGGTCTCTTCAACTATTAGACTGATTCCATGATAACTTTGACTGTCAATCTGGGTCTCGATTACAGTCCTCTTGATACAAATCTATGTGTGAAAGTGTCACAATTCACTGCATAGATGTTTAGCCAAAATTTAGGCATGTCACCATCTGGTATCATGGAAGCCAGCAAGTAAGTGTGTCTTCAAAGACATGGCAGGGCACCCACTGACACTTCCAGATGAATTTATCAACTGGGTTGAACAGGTACTCATCAATGAGTATATGGAAAGCACCCTTGAAACTTATGCTTCAGGCCTGCTAGCTTTCCATGTCTTCTGTGACTCATGCAGCATACCTGAAGAACATGCACCCTGCAGCACTGCTTAACATTTGGATAGCAACCATAGCAGGAAGCTTCTCAGGTGCTTCAGTTGAGGACTATGTACATGGTTTATATGCCTAGCACATCATCCATAGTGTTGAATGGAAGATTGACAAAGCCTCCCTTGACACCATTATCCACGGCGCCAAACACCTTCAACCAGACCGAGCGCGTAGGAAAAAGCGGGTACCTTTCACACCAAGCCACATTTCTAAACTACTGGAAGATCTCTACCCTTCAAATCCCTTCAATGCAGCATGCAGCCCCTGCCTTACAACAGCCTTTTACTACTCAGCAAGGGTAGGAGAACTTATGGTCCCCAACCTAAATGACTTCTCTCCAAACAACCATGTAACACTGCATGTTTATAAAGCTGCCAATCAGAATGAATGGTTTCAAAACTACCATCATACATGTTCCATGCACGAAGAGCAGTCAAACCAAGGGTAAAGACCTCTACTTCTCCAGACAGCTAAACTCTACTGAGCCAGACTTGTGGTTCCAAAACCACCTCAAGGTAAATGAGCCAGAACTGTTAGATCACCTGTTCCCTTACTGATACAGAGCCACCCATAGGCCCCTCACAAAGTCTGCCTTTTTGCAATGCATCACCAAGGCTATGAAAAACCAGAGCCTACCAGCCCTTCAAGATCATGGCATCAGGATTGGGGCCACTCTCAAATACTTACTCCAAGGGAGTTTCATTCAATGCAGTCCACATAATAGGCAGATGGAAAAATGACACTTTATATTATACCTCTGAGAACATGCTGAAATCATAGCCTCTTACATGCAACCTGAACCCATCAAGATTTCATCTGCTACACACTGTCTCCTGTATAATGTGAGTACTCCCACTGGGGTATCCACAGTTGCTAGATGCATTGTGCACTCCTACCTGATGGGAATCACAGCTGACCATGCATACCTCCTCGGAGTCTCAGGCCTTCAGCCTTCTCCCAATGTGCACAAACTCAGGCTAATGATCCAGGCTTACTTGAACATTGTACATACTTGATACATAATCTCAGTGAATATAACAAGTGCATTACCAGAGTTCAAAGATCACTTCAAAGCCCAAGATGTGAGTACTGGCAATGTCTGCCAATTTCGTGTCTGTTTGACTTTGTTTGTTATCTATATCAACTAGGAAATATTCCAAGCCGCGAGTAGTTTGGCTTGTACAGGCTTGAAATTACAGCAAATTCTCTAATTTTTTCTGTGGGATTAGCTCAGAAAAGCATTTTATTTGAAGTGTTGGAAGCAGAATTTTTATTCAGTGTTTGAAAAAATCATTGAACAATGATCAATCTAGCATACTTTTTTGGGCACAATTATCAAAAATCTGTTTCCAACACTTTAAGTAAAAGTTCAGCCTCTGTATTTGACATTTTGTTTGAAGGGAATCAGAGGTGAGGCTGCAGCACAACATCCTGAATACTCTATCAGAGAAATCAAATGAGGCGGGACGCACTTGGTACATTACATAAAGGCCTGAGGTATCTTTTTTGATTAATTTCTTGTCCTTGCAGCCTTGATAGCTCGGTTGATGGCTCGCGGTCAACCGAGCATCCAATGGGGAGCTGGAAGAGTCTGAAAATTGCATGCTTATAACTTTACAGGCATCAGAAAACCCGAGAAAACCAAGGAGAATTGTTCTCATCTTCCTACTTAGCTATACCTGCAAATAACTAGAATCCAGTATATTTTCATGGCTTAATGATAGAAATAGTTTACATATATTTCAATGTATATTACTTGTCATTAATTAACATGTATATACAGGATGAAAACCTTGATTACCTTGCGTCCCATTGTTAAGCCAGCTTTGACCGGATAACAAACAAAGCCAGATAGACATGAAATTGGCAGGCATTGCCGGTACTCACGAGATGCTTGTAAATGTTTGGCAAAAGCATGAAGCCAAGCACAGCCAAAATGTGCCTGCAAATTCCGGAGTGCAATAGACCTTGCAAGCAAGGTGATATCACAGGTTGAGCTTTTCGGAATTCCGCTGATCATGTGGAACACCGGAAATCCACTGGAGCCTGGGTTGGTGGTGTACCGTGGTCAAGAGCATTCCATGTCAACTTCACGTGACTCCAAGTGAGGATACTGGTTCTCTAGGGCTGCTCCCCAAGAAGTTGAGGATGGAAAATGTTGATACCAAGGTTCGGTTTGGTTCTTTTGACTCGATCATGTGTTTGACACATGTAATTAGATTCAATGCGCGAGCTATGCACTGGAGCTTCTATTGAACGGTGGCCTTCGCAGCCATATGATTGCAGTGCTTGTCTCGCGCAATTCCCTCGAATTGCTATACTACGATCGTTCACTCGTCCTTAAATCTCAGCCACTGGACTTCACCGAGGACACCACAAGCTTCCTCGCCATCCTTTTTGGCTCCGGAGACCTCACTCCTACCCAGTGGGGTGACCCCGCCTCAGCGCTACTCAAGGCACCTACAGTCGCCCCCTTTTCTGATGATTACAATGCGATGTATTTTGGCTACCTCCTCACATTGTCCGAAGGGTGGCAACTCCAGTTGACCAATGTTATCTTCCGGGCGCACGGGATCATTGGGTGCGTGGTCATGAAGTGGAGCTGGGTTGCGACGACGCGAAAGGAGGAGATTTACATCGTGAAGAAAGCAGTGGAACATGCCGATGCAAATCGACCTAGCATGCGTCATCATCTACCCAACATATATCACTATCCCCAACAAACCCCGCAGTGCCAGGAATTTCTGCTTGCCAATTTCAAGGATGCATATGAAGAACACATTCTTCGGATTGTAGCTCAGGAAGAACTTCACCCAATCACGGACTTGACAGATTCGACCGAGCTCGCCGGAGCATTCAAGCAGATTTTTGAGTGTGCATTAGCCTTTTCCTCGTCTTCTTTCTGATCTTACTTAGCGGATGCAGGCTATCGTTGGCTGTATGAGGGGCCCAAAATCATGCACTGCGACGTCAGTATCAGCAACCTGATGTTCCAGAGGATTGATGGAAAGTTGTACGGGGTCTTGAATGATTTCGATCTTGCTGCCTTTCATGACGGCAGCATGCCTTCGACCTCCAAGCAGCGCACAGGCACAAAGCGATTCATGGCGAGGGATCTCCTGGAGCATCCTCCCCAGAGGCACTTCTACCGACACAATCTCGAATCATTTCTATATGTCCTCGCATTCCTCACGTGCGATACTTCTGCTCCGGGTTCCACACTTGGGACCTGGATTGATCTCAGGATGGTAGCGCTGCAGGATGCCAAGAGCAATGTTCTCACCCTCAAGAGATTTCCTCCGCAAAAACCTGCCTTTGAAGGCTTCGACTTCTGGATAACCCTCCTTGGTCAATTGTTCACCGATGGCATTTCTAAGCGGAAGAGGCACGAGGATGATGAATTTTTTGAGCATAGGAAAGGTGCCTTACTACTATTGGATTTCGATCATGAAACCCTTGGTGGCTGTGTGACTTTCACGACCTTTGCTGCCGCTCTGGAAAAACCGCTCTTGCAGCCGGCGTGAGATTGTGTATTGAGTAACTTGTATTTTACGACGGATGTGACATACACCTACAGTCCTACTTCACCTATGCAATAACACGTGTGCTTTATTCTACGACTGATGTCAGATAAGTACTCCTACTTCACCCATGCATAAAGCTCCAACCGTACTATCTATATACTATCTATATATGGTTATAACTATATATGTATTTGTATAGGTCTACCCCCCCAAGAGAAATTTAAACATACA
>MU795275.1:0-33933 GCA_027886305.1 Lentinula aff. lateritia | reverse complement strand
GGGACGCGGAAGTGATGGAGTGATGTATCGTACAAATAAGGGCGTAGAGACGGTGAGAAAAGGAAAATGATAGGGGCTACGTACTTCATGACACTTGCTACAGCCATGGAGGAATGCTCATCCTCCAAATCAAGCATGAACAAAGCCAAGGTATTCAAGGGTAAAGACAGCGCCGAAGCACATCGGTTCAGAGCTCAATTCCAGAACTGGGCATCAGTACATCCTGATCTCACCAATAGTCAGGTAAAGCTTATCAAGTTTGCTTTGGGCTCCTTCACAGAAGGTGCCGGAGACTGGATGACTCCCCACCTGCTACACTTTGATGCGGAAAACCCCTCTCTCGAAGGCAGTTGGGATAAGTTTCTCATTGAATTCGGTCAGCAATTCGAATCAATAGACCCAGGTATGGAAGCCCGTAATGTGATCTAATCCCTGAAGCAGGATAAAGGGCAGACAGTAGCAGAATCTGCTCAGAAATTCCAGGTCATCGGAAGTCAGACTGAGATGTCTGACATTGATTTACGGGAACGGTTCTACTCTGCCCTACTTCCGGAGATACAACAGAATCTGATCACAGTAAACATTGGTCAAGGAGTTGCTCAGACCCTAAAGGAGGCCATCACATGGGCTGTATCAGTTAATGTCTACTTGCATGACCCCACTCTGACTGGTCGAAACGTCGGACCTACCCGCTCCTACGTGGCCCCTGCCAACCCCCATGTCATGGATATTGATGCCACCCACACCAGTAATGGGAATACAAGGGAGGCTTTCCTGGCCCGCATGCAGGGATGATGCTTCAGCTGTGGTGCCCAAGGTCACATTAAGCAAAACTGCCCACACAAAGAAACCACTTGCCATTACTGTGGATGCCGAGGACATTTGGAAGCTGTTTGCCAGGACAAGTTCATGGGACTTGGACAGGATCGAGGCCGATGCCAGCAGCCCCATTGTCAACAGATATCAGCTATGGGTAAGGTTCAGATCATCATATAGTTTACAAAGAGGACGCACATTGGCAGACAAGGACATCTTTCGACCTTTATGTTCCCATTTGGTAGGCTTCCTGGAGTGGCTTCGAGTTGGATATTGTAACACAAGGGGAGGATCCATATGTACACATCTTTGGTAAGATATCTGCTATGCAGATGGGGTCGCATTCTTGTCTAATCTCTCTTCAAACGTACATGCTAGTGAATGAGGTGAACACATACATTTCTGCCTTTTACGGGACACTTGTAACGTCTAGAATGCAGATGGGAGGATTTTGAAGTTTTTTCGAATAATCGTCGGTGAGTACGTATATGGGTAGCTTTAGAATTCAAAGGTGGAAGATTGAAAATCATCTGGTGCCCCGATACAATATTGATTGACGACTCTTGCAATGAGAATCCATTTGCACCTGCCAACATGTCTGTCATGGGTAGTAGAAGGAGAAAAACCACACAGTGGGTATATTTGCTATTTCTTATAAATGATGCGGGAAATCCAAACCCAACGTCAGAATAAAAGTGTTCATCAGCAAGTATTTGACATGAAGAATGGTTTGCTTTGAATAGCACAGGGTGCAAATCTCCATAAGCTGCTGCCACTTACTGAAGACTTTTGGAAAATTGATGTAAATTTCCGATAAGATAAGATTTGTGACTTATGGAAAGTAATACGTAGAACTTATGGAATAAAATTTCCATAAAAGGAAATTTATTTGCATAAGTTCATCATAAACAACAAGATAAGTAGACAATCTTATGCTTTAGCCATTTCATGTTAATTCACCATAAGTTTCTCATAAGCCACAAAAACTTATGATAATTTGCACCCTGTGTAGCAGTCACCAGATAGGCGCTACATATTAGTTGATTTCTCTCTATAGAAAAAAAGTATAGGTGACTAAGAACTGCATATCGTTAACAAGAGTACTTAGCCTGATTTTTTTTTGCTATTCAAATCCATCTGGCGCTGCTCCACATTAACCAAGCTATGTAATCTCTAGGTGTGTAAAGGCCATTCTTCAGAGTAGGATTGTTGTAATTAGCAGTGAGTCGGCACTTGAAAGGCTGTGCGCAACGTCGCAGCAGCAGGATTCAGGCCAAATTCAAGTGAAGTTGAGGCGTAGAATACATGGTAAAAGCTGGTCACAGTTCAAATGGTGAGTCCTTCCCCAAGGACATTGTCTGACATTAGAGCTTATTAGCAACACGTCGAAAACTTTTTGAAGACTAAAAATGAACAGTCATGCTTCGGAAAAGCACGGCTTGATCACACCAGTGACATTGTGATCACAACTCGAGAACGTTCTGCTCTCTACCCTTTGCAACAAAGTTTCCCAGTCTCCGGTTGCACTATGACAACCCATCCATGTAGGCCATCAAAGCCTGTCATATTTGTGTACCCTCTCCTCAAAAAATCATGTCGTACGAGCAATATACTAGAAGTTATACAGTACATGGATTATAGACAAACAAACGCAACTTTGTCTAATGCTGATCACGTTCTCGTCACACTTATCGACCTTATCACAGAATCTCTTCGACGTGGAGCAACTTTTCGACGTGCTGCTAATAAGCTCTATTGTCAAAGCGAGATATACGAAGTATCACGTGCTTCAGAAGCACCGATTTAGACTGGATTTAGATCATTCGTTTGTTTTCATGAAACGATTATTCTCCAAGTCTGGAGCTCAGCCGCCTCCGAAGTCTCTATCTTCTACATCGGTTCCGGTCACAGCAAAGACGACTTCTCCTCACACCACTGGCCTTCAGCCCAAAGATATCGTTCCACCTGTCCCTCATCCATATCCCTACGACTCTATCGCTCTTTTGGTCTCCGAAGATGGTCTACTACTGAGGCCTAATCTATCTGAGCCTGATGCAACTTTGGGCTGCGTCCGGATCGTCTGGGGGAAAGGCGGTCAAATAGAAGAATTGTCTGGAGGGAGCGGCAAAGTGTATGATTGGAAAGAAGCGATAATCGTTCATGGAATCATCGGAATCTTGGAATTATTCTCTGGTCAGTAACTCGTATATTCTCTTGTTATGTGGTAAAATGAGAGACTGACATAACCGACTGACATCTAGCTTCGTACATATTGGTGGTCACAGCGAAGGAGAACGCTGGGAACTGTGAGCATCGCGCACTACTCAGTATTAGTACCTGATCACATTCCAATTTACCTCAGTCTTCAACCCAGCACATGTTGTTTTCAGTGTCAAAAGTGTTGCTGCCATACCCCTGTCCGAGGACCGAGCTCGGATAATCGTAAACACTCTTGCTGCTAGAAATGGCCTTAGTCGACCTACACTTCAATCAAGTATCACCATAGACACTATATCCTCGTCTGCGGAGAATAGTCCTACCGATCACGATGAATTAGTTGCCAGTACGGCGTCTTTTCCTCGCGTACAATTTTCTGAACCAGAAATCACCAGAGACAAGGCTTTTGCTGAGTCCGGCTTGAATTCTGCCCAGTCCAGTATCCACTCTCCCTCAGACTCTACTTCCGAGCTTTCCTTGTCTGGTTCTTCAACCCCTTCAGTTGCCGATTCTCAAAATCCTTCAGCACCCATCGTGAAAGCTCTTGCCTCTCGATTATCCTTCTGGAGCAGACTTTCTAAACGAGGCTCCCTCTTTCCAACCTCTCCTGACCAGGACAATCTATCCACGATTGAAAAGAAAGTACCAAAGCCCTTGACTCTGTCCCTTCATGCAATGGACGAAGAAGAGGATCCCGAAGAGGTGATTGAGGGCATACTGAGCACGACCGCGCCTCCACCGGAAACTGCCGAGGAGAAACATTCCGAACTAGAAGGAAAAATCGTTAGAGAGTGCACACGCGAGTTTTCTAAAGGCATGTATTTCACATACACGTTTGGTGCGTACTCTGTAAGTTAAACCATATTACATTTAACTAATGGAGTATAGATATCACTCGTTCTTTACAGCACAAGCAGGAGCGTATGGCCAATTCACAGAAACAGCACAATCTTCTCGCTGGCTTGGGTGCTCTTTCTTCAAAAGATACAAACGTATCTGAAATCGATCGTAACGATCCCTTGGCTGAACCGGATGCCATGTTACCGCTTTGGCGTCGAGTTGACAGGCAATTCTGGTGGAACGAATGGCTAGCAAAACCCCTCATAAATTCTGGCCTTCATTCATATATTCTCCCAATAATGCAAGGATACTATCAATCAGCCCTCTTTCATGTTCCTGATCCGCAGGAATCCAGTGGGGAGGGTCTTCCTGTTGACTATGCCATTGTATCGAGGAGATCCAGAGACAGAGCTGGCCTGAGGTATCAGAGACGAGGAATTGACGATGATGCGAATGTCGCAAACTTTGTAGAAAGCGAGACTGTTATGCGAGTCAAAGTGCGTCTACTCTATGGTCCAATGGGCATATCATTCAAACTGTGTTTAGCGCGATGAATCGACCAACGTCTTTAGTTATGTCCAGATACGAGGATCTAGTGAGCCTTATATCCTGATTGTTTACATGCTTCATTTTCATCAGCCTACCAGTTCCTCTCTTCTGGACACAAAATGGATACGGGCTAAAACCACCGCCGCTTGTCTCTGCGGAACGAACACACGAGCAACATCTCAATGCGATGGATCGGCACTTCCAAAAGACTCTTCCTCGCTATGGGCCGCACGTTTGTGATCCTGTCTTGCTTATCCGATCGAGCACTCATCTAGGGGACAGACTGTCGTCAATCTTGCTGAGCAGAATGGCAAGGAAGGTGGGGTAACCTGCGCATATCGCGAATTTCTCACAGAATTGAATAATCCTGATGTCAAATATAACGAGTACGACTTCCACAAGGAAACTAAGGGCATGAAGTAGGTTTCTCTACTATCCAAATCGCTAGAAGACCTGATTCTCGCAGATACGAGAACATCGCTCATCTCGTCGATGCAATGGAAAGAGTTTTCGATATTCAAGCGTTCTTCTGGGTTTCCGATGGGGTCGTTTTGTCGCAACAAAAAGGCGTGTTTAGAGTTAACTGTATAGATTGCCTTGACAGAACGAACGTAGTTCAGGCGCGTCTTCTTTCTTCTTCCTTACTTTCAATCTTATTGAAACCAATCTCCTTTTCAGTCTGCCTTTGCGCGACACATCTTGGATAAGCAATTAAGCGCTGTGGCGCTACTGGCACCACACGTTATCGAGAGGACAGAGGTGGATCGTGTTTTCAACGACAGTTCGTCCTTTTTGTGTCTTATTGTACTTCAATCGACACTCAGGCCTCGCCACGCATTTAGTGTGGGCTAACAATGGTGACGCGATCAGTCGAGCTTAGTGAGTGACTTTGCACCAGTTTCGGTCCTCTTTGAATTTTTCACAGTGCAGGAACGTCGGCACTAAAGGTTCGACCAGTTGCGAATTGAAAACGTTTTAATGGTCATCAATGTATCTTTTCTTGTGTTTCTAGGGAGATTATACAAGGTGAAATTCGTGTTATTCTCTGAAGGCGCTGCTTATACATGGACATTAACTTTGCAGGACAGGCAAACGTGATCTCAGTGGGCTACTCAATGACGGTGTCAATTCCCTAGCAAGGTGAGAAGCACCCTAATGCGCTCTGTCGTTGCTAACTCGTTGGATAGAATGTACACATCCACCTTCAGTGATTGGTTCTCACAAGCTGTGATCGACTACATGCTAGGAAACCGTAACATGTCTGTCTTCACAGAGTTCCTGCTCAAACTTCAATCTACGGATCCCAGGGATCTTATCCGTCTCTCAAAAATCAGAGCGGAAGCCATTGCTACTTCTGTTTCTAGGTGCCTATCTGAAGGCGAGAGATTGCTGTCTGGTTGGACGTTGTTTTCTCCTGAAGAGCTGAATGCTACTATCGCAGAAAAGTTTGAGGAGAAAGTGTTGTTGCTTGTGAGTACGAGTTGGTCCGACCTGGTGGTACGGCACTTATGATTGGTAATAGACAAATTCTGCGCTTTATATCGTCGTACGGTCCTGCCTGGTCTCCCATGGAATTCCCAGCTTACATCTCTCGTATAGAGCTATGATCATACCCTAGAAAAGGTAAAACTCTATACCCGTGTGCCTCTTGGTGACGTTGTAGGAATCAAAAGAGGTATGCAGACCTGACCCTGAAAGTTACGCTCGTTCGGTTTCTGACAGTGATATAGGTGCATATATACTTTCGCCTTTGGAGGAAGCAAGCCGTGATCCTCTCCAGAATTCAGGATTTATGATCACCTGGCTCAACAATAACCAAACAACCAGAGTGACCAGTTATTCCCTACGGAATAGCGTGGATAGCGGCGTATCTTTGTCTCTTCCATCAACGCCCGTTATTCCGAAAACACCCACACCCCAAACGCCTGTAACACCTACACCTGACAAAACCGACCCCGTCACATCTGCAGCCCAACGATCGTTTGCCAATATCATGTCGTTTATGCCTAAGTCAGGCTTGAGACAAGATTCGCCAGCGAGACCCTCGACTTCTGCTTCCTCGACACCCTCTGCATCAACATCAACATTGTCCAGACGCAATGCAAAGGGTCTCTCGCTGACATCTAGCTCTCAACCGTCGATCAGACGGAACTCTCTCTCCAACTTACTGTCCAATGCCGCCATCACCAGCCCGGGGTTAGGAATCATGGAGAATCGCACTTCTTTTGCGGCGTTCAAGATGCTTCCCATTGATCCAACGCGGGTCAGACGCGGTTCGTCTTATGGTTCGACGATAGAGTACTCCCAAGCTGCAGATGAGCTAACCGGTGCTGCAAATTGCAAGGAGGCGGTCGATTTGGTGGTGGATGTGATTCGGAGGGCGTGTGAGGATGTCGGGAGTGCTGCTTCTGAATCAAGACCTGGCGCAGACCAACTCGTGGTAGAAGAGGATGTGGTGGGGCTCGTGGATGCGCAAAAGATGACGAGTATGTATGCAAAGATGGAGTATGGTGTGAAGAGGTTGCTTTGGCTTGGTGGTTAACAACAAAATGGGCTTGTTTTTTCTTTCTTTACTCTGTGTTCATGTTGTATGATTTCGAGATAACACACAAGGTGACGGACGAGTACAATAATAGTTGACAATGCTGATAAAATATACATGCTACGTAGTTGCGCAGATATCAAGGTCTTTGTCCATTCTGTCAATTGACACTCATTGACATGAGAGAGTAGGGAAGGGGTGGATGCTCATCTCGCGGAGGAGCTAGCGTTGATTGGAGCCAGGTAGAAGCTGAACAGTGGATAACAATAGGAAGGGAAAATTGAACTCAGATTTAAGGTTGTTGAGCATGCCTGAAGGCGGGGATTCGTGCATTCTAGTCATACAAAGAGGAAATTCAATAATGATCTTATCATCCCGAGCGTTAGCTTCCTCGTGGGCAGGACATCGAATCACCGCCGTAACTTGGCCCATCCCACTAGACAGAGCGATATACGGAGGATACCCGTTACAGGCGGACTATCGATTCAAAAATTCCAATCGTAGGCGGGAAGGAATTTGAAAGGGAATTTGTTGTTTTGGTTCTTATGGATTCTGCTTACATTGGCGATACTCACCTACACTACATCACGGTGTTACAGAATTTTCTTTCTTCTTCCTCCCTCGGTTGGTTCCCGTTAACTTCAACGTCTAACGAGAGAAACTTGACGTTAATTGGTAGTGTTGCATGTAGCCTCATTGGCAGAATTTGTTGATATCTGGTGATTCCCATACCGAAGTAAATGATCAGCAGCGAAATCTCGGGCAGCCAATGAGCTGTTTTTCACCGAATGGTTGCTAACATACTGAATAGGAAGAAGTTCTTTGATCCACATCTAAATTTGTTGGTATGAACCACATGATTCTAGTATGACTGAGACTCACTGTGATATATCCGTGAAAATGTCCATAACTGTAGATCTGTGTCGAAATCGACGGTGGAATCGGTACATGTGTTTGCTAGCTCTTGAAGCCTCCTCGGTCGAGCATCCGATTAAGACGATAGCTCAATGAGGTACGTTAGGTCGTACATCGTAGGTATCTGTCGCAATGACCTAAAAATTGCCAGCTGCAGCCACATATTGCGAACTAAATGTCCTGTAAAGTCTAAAATCGGTCCATAAACACTGCGGGGAATGTGTTCGTGAGTATTTAGCAGGGATATGTAGAGCCTAGTTTGTGTGAGATTCCCAATTTCTTAGAAACGACCAGTAAGAAAAGGTTCGGCGGTAGCGGAGGGACCAACCGGAATCATGATGGGCTCCACGTGGCAAAAAATACGCTAATATAGTACTTGTCGCGAATCATTCTGTTCAAACTTTTGATATCTTCTTGGGTTCCATACAACCAGTAAACGGTCAACGTGGTGGCAGTAGCCCGCTTGACTCTGCACCACGCTGGCCGGTTTATCTTGTTTTTTTCCGTTGGTTTACAACTTCAAATTTCCAACAGGAATCTCTAGCTCTTTTCTTAATCTTGGCCTCGCTCACCATAGTTGGTTTCCATAATGCTCCTTTCTCCCTCACCATCATCACCGGGAGCTGCTCCCAGGATTTCACAGCTTCTTCCGACAGTAAAATGCTCGAATTGCAACCAACCAGTGCCCCTCAGCGAGCTCGGAGAGCATATATGTCCTGTAGCGCCACCTGTACCTCCGTTACCGTCCAACAACAACAATAGTAGCGGATTCAAAGGGAGACTGCAAGGGTTCATGGCCCCAGCTACGAAACCTCCCACAAATCCTATCCCTTCTCCTCCAAGTAGTCCCAGCCCCAAGGCACCTCATGCTCACGCTCAAGAAACACCACCTCCATCTTCTTCTCAACCTCGTCGTCCATCGTTTACCAGCAACAGAGCAGGAAGTACTTCTAGTTTTCAGGCACGTTCTAGTCCACTCGCCAGGTCCTTTCCGGAGGGGTCCAATGACGATTATTTTTCCCAGAAGGGCTCCTCTTCTAGTGGCAGCATTCCTGGTACTTCGCCGTTGAGAAATAAGACGGGGCCGCATAAAGCTGGTGCACCCTCGGTGTCGAGCATTAGATCTGCCGCAACCTCAGTGATGAGTTCCAGCTCGGCGAGGTCCGGCTCGAGTGACGACAGGGATACGACCAGGGATACAATGAATTCTTTGACAAGTTTTGGAAATAGAAATAGGGATACCGTATCATCCGTTGGTACAACCCGACCGTCTTTTATATCGTCCGGCCGTGGTGACGAAGTCTCTATTACCAGAGGTCCTCAAGCCCCTCCAAGATCTCCTACCTCCACATCCTCTTTGTCGGCGCAGAAATCTTCTACCTTTCCTCAGCCTCCAATCTCACCACGAACTCCAGAACCACGCAGCATGTCTTCTTTATCACCTTTGTCATCATCGTTCAATCCTACTACGGCATCCACTATGATAGCGTCGATGACCTCCTCGTCATCCGCACCTTCTACTTCAACTGAGCCACTATCTAGGCCATCCTTCTCATCATCTACATCTTTGCCTGGTATGAACGCGAATGTTAGAGGATCGGGGCCACCCATGAATCGTGGTCCACCGGTACCAAACGCTCCTATGTCTCCTCGATTACCGACCAGTCTTCTTCCAGGGAGAGCACCATTTGCATCTGGCCCTGGTAGCATCGTAGGTCCTCCCCGGACTACATACTCCCCTGCTCCTAGTCTTAATGGTCCACCTTTAAGTCCGCCTTTGCCTATTCCCGCCTCAAGAGTCCACTCGATGAGTCCCTCGATTCATCAACCTGAACCGGATACGAAGATTGGAGGAGAAGCTGGTATGGCAGGAGTTGGTCGCAGAGGATTTGCAGCAGCAGCTAGGGCTGCCTTGTTTTCGAGTAACATGGCAGGGTATAGTGGAGAAGGCCCAAGGGGAATGCTAGGAGGACCCTTTTTGGATATCGCTGCCGCTGTTCGGAGTGAGTTCGTCTTTTCATTTCCTTCTTGCTTTTATCTTGTGCTTCTTCGTATTCTTCCTGTATCGGCGTTCTCAATCATTGTAACGAGGGGACGGGTAGTATTGATCAACGTGATGCTATGAACTAATCGATGTTCATTTTATACTGCACATCCGAAAAGGGCACCAATCATACGTCCGTTACGAGAGACGTGGATAGAGACTTACTCTAGACTTTACCTTCTCGGTGCCTGTTCAATTTCTCGTTCTTTCATTCTTTCGAACAGTCTCTTTGTGTTTTGTATGTCATCGACTCCGCAAGCTATTTCCTTTGATTCCGCTTGACAAGACCCTCCCCCGATGGTAGTTTCGTGGCAACGACGGGATGATCATTTGATTCATTTATCGGTCCTTGTTCTTGGCACTGATCACTGTATACTTATACTTTGTTTTCAACTTCAGCAACCTCGACACCTCCTCTGACTACCAATTCATCATCACCACACTCTCCAGGTCCTGTATCTCCTGTAACGCCGTTTTCTACAAGTCCAACCTCTGTATATCCTCTTCAAGCCTCAGCGATGGATAAAAGCATGGGCGCCGATGGTTCTTTCTTCGACAAGTTTGGAGATAGACTACCTGGGCTAGGTATTAAGTCCGAATCATCATCACCGACGGATGACATTCCCACCGCAAAGATAGGTGTTGGAGGTGGCAGTGTGACCCCACGCGCGGGACCTTCGCGCCAGAATTCCAACGCAAGTGAGGCGAGCACATCTTCCTCAGTGTTGTCACTCGGCCTGGCATATTCCGCTTCGAATGCCTCTTCAGAATCCAAGAACCCTCGACGGCGTACACGCAGGTCGAGTGCGAATTCACCCGGGGACGAGGACGGGGACACTTCGGGCAGTGAATATGGCTTGGCTTACGCAGATGATACGGATTACGAGGACGAAAAAGAGCACGATACACAGTCTAGATTATCTGTTCAATCTGGTCTTTCGAGGAGGACGATCAGAAAATCGAGAGATGGTGCTACTCCTACACCGGGACAGAGATCTGATTCATTGGTCAAGGCTCGACAAAGACCTGTTTCCGGTTCTCTATACTCAGACGACGACGACAACGACAACGATTTAAAGAATCGTCTGCGACTACAATCTTCACCTCCATCCAAAATCAACTTGAGTCGAGTCAATTCCAATGCGTCAGTTTCTTCAGTTTCTTCGACCTCTTCCACTTCATCAGCAGCTGCGATAGCTAAAGCCCTAGGATTGTCGAGATCCAGTGTGGAACGAGATCCGAAAGGGTATTCCATGGGTAGGCTTGTTATGGGAGGCCCTGGAGCGCCCGGGGTCGCGAGGACTCCGAGCGGGAGTAAAAGTATCAATGAAAATCGTAGGAACCGAAGCGCTACGGTCAGTAGTATGAGAAGTTTCAGATCAGATGGTTTAGGGAGGTCGAGAAGTGGAACTGAGGGTAGTGTGGTTGCTTCCAAAGGAGACCTTGAACAAGCAATGACAGATCTGATGAACAATATGACAAAAGGGTCCCCTCCTCAACCTGTACGTATCGGTTTACGTGACGACGGACCATCTCCCGTCATTCCGCCTTTCTTTGATTCGCCTCCGAGTACTCGTGGTTCCAAACTAGCGCACCGGAGCAACACGGTCGGTGTCACTACGCCATATACTTTAGCCGCGGATGCGGCTAAGCTACTCCCTAAGCTACCGGCCAGAAGCAAGACGGAGCGGGGTTCGAAGGCGTTACATGCAAGTGCACAACAGCATCACGCTACCCCGAGTATTGCTAGTAGTAGTGATGAGACTGGGAAGAGGAAAGTTAGAACATGTATGAAGTGTGACAAGAGGATTGATGACGGGAGGTGGATTTCGATTGAGAACCCTGGTGGGGGAAGCCCTGGTGGTGTGGGTACAGGCGGGAAAAGTGAAAGAGGTGAAAAAGGTGAGAGGAAGCGGAGGAGTGTGCTTTGTGAGAGCTGCTGGAAGAACATGTATCTGCCTAAGGTGGGTTTTATCACTTGCCTTGCTTTGTTTCAAACTCGACCCTGCTTCATCTCGCTTTTTCCCTTTTCTTCCTTTATCTTCTTTCACGAACTAGCTTGATTTTGACCTTTTGATATTAGTGTCGTCGATGTAATCTCCCAATCGAGAAACAAGCTGTGTCATCTTCAGACGGACAGCTCAAAGGCAAATATCACAAAGATTGCTTCAATTGTTTCACTTGCAATGTATGTTGTCAAACTCATTCACATGATTCAACCATGTTCATAGTATTCATTCTGGTGTTTGTAGAAACCCTTCCCTGATAAGGTCTTCTACGTTTACGACGGCCGTCCTCTCTGTAAATACCACTACCACGAGGCCAACGCATCGCTCTGTGCGGCAGCAATATGCGGTCAACCTATCGAGGGACCCTGTGCCGTTTCGCATACGGGAGATAAATATCATCCAGAGCATTTGACGTGCGAGTGGGGCGGACTGCCGAGGTGTGATGTTAAACTTAACGAAGAATATTGGGAGCTCGATGGGAAGATGCTCTGCGAAAGGCATGCAAAGAGTGGTGCCGGTAAGAGCGATGGGAACGGAAATTGGGGAGACGAGAAGCGATCTGAGAGGGAAGAGGGAAGAGCGAGCGGGGCTAGGAAGAGGATGACGAGGTTCATAGATTTAGGGGCGTTGGGTGATCTTAGATGAGTTCTTCATCGGTGCATCCCTTGACTCTTGGTTTCACCGAGGGCAAATTAGCTCTGCTTCTGATCAAAAGCTCTACCTTTGTTGTTGTAATTTATTGCATATTTCATTGCTCACTTCTTTCGACTTTCCACTTTCGACTCCCTCTATCCTTGCATTTTAGGCTCTATCCTATCCCTGTTTCAATGTCTTTTTTTTTTACTCTTCCTTTCTTTGGGTTGTATCATAGCTCCTCCTTGCTCCTATATTGGTATTGTTTCACTGTTTGCCAGGTTTTGTCAACTTTCTTCAACGATTTCCTTTGGACTCACACTCTTTTCATGATTCGGAACAAATAAGCCCCTCTACTACTTACTACAGCGGATCTCATTTCATGGACTACTATGCATCCTTTCTTTGACTTGCCCCATTCCTTATGCGGACTAACACTCTCTTAACCACCCTCTATCGGATACATCGAATCTATAATAATGACACTTATTGGTATACTAAAGGCAGTATAGTCATCGCAGCTTTCATGTAGATCTTGCAGGATGGACCAAGATTTTCTTTACCGCGAGACTGAACAGCGAGTGGGTTTCCATGCAAATACCATAGTTATACTCAGGTTTATTAACTCATGTTACGTAACTGGAAGCGTGTTACAGAGAAAGGACTTTCACTTCTAAAATTTGAATTCAGATTGTACAACATTTACTTATGTATTCTTCTTTCTATCACCACGACTCTCCTACTCATTGAAAACATGCTTCATGAAGAACCGTTTGTGCACCTTAGAGCCCTCGGTCTCTATTGCGAATATTTCATCCACCGTGAGATCAGGAAGAGATGCAGTGAGAAGCGCTTCCTCGATGCGACTGACTTTAGAGGATGTTCTGCGAATATAATTATGGATTTCAGAAAGTTAACAGATGAAAGCTTGTGAAAACGCACGTAACAACTACGACGTCTTTCTGGATCAGCCATTTAGAAAGGACCTGACCCGGCGACACGTTGGTACCGGATTCCTTTGACAATCGTTCAGCTGCAGAAGCAAGCACGGGATCCACTGGTCCTCCGGGTGCACGGACAATAGGCGAAAGACCTCCGTAAGACTCGATGACGATGCCCTTGTCCTTGCAGAAGCTGTAGATCTTCGAAGCAACATCCCAGACGTATGGATGAAGCTCAATCTACATATGATATTGCTCAAATACTCAGAATATGACCTATGAATGGACCAATTACCTGATTGACAGCAGGAACGACAGTAGCATCTTCCAGGATAATTTGAAGGTGCTCAACAGTGAAGTTGCTGACCCCGATAGACTACGTAGTGAAAGAAGATATCAAAAATTTAGTAGGGATGTATGCGACAGCAGGAAAACCTACTTACTTTAGCCAATCCCCCCTTCTTGATCTCTTCCATCTCCTTCCACCACTGTTTCAACTTTCCTTCTCTCAACGCCACAACAGGCGAATGTATCAAAAACAAATCGACATAATCCAAACTTAGTTTCCTCAACGACTCTTCCAAAGTAGCTTTTATGGTAGGCGCTGTAGGGGTTTCCGCCAATTTCGTTGTAACAAAGAGTTTTTCACGAGGAATTCCAGAATCTTTGATTCCCTGACCAAGAGATTCTTCGTTGCGGTATAACTGCGCACCGTCGAGGTGGGTGACCCCGGTTTGGATTGCAACTTTGACAGCCTCGGTTGAATCCTTGTTGAATAGCGCAGTGCCCGTCCCGAAGCCTAGCCAGGGAATTTGAGCACCATCGTTAAGTTTGAATTTGAGTGACATGGCTGTACTGTGGGCTAATGTGGGTTTCTAAGCTGGAAGTTGGATGGTATTTATAACGCGCTGAGAACCTGATCTTTCGAAATTTCTCATCTAAATGGCGCACAGACCATAATTCCTTTCTCGGAATCATTCCGGCCGCGGAAGCTGCACGGAGAAGAAACAAAAAATATCATCTCACAAAGGAACTTAGGAAGGTTGATAACAAACTGCGCTGGATGACAAATCAAGACAAAGGCGTTCAGGATCCAGCCTCTTCAAGTTCGTAAGGTCGTAAAGCTTTACATACTTCAACGACGACGATTCACTATAACATGAGACTAGAAATCAATCTCGATCTGATTTTCCCCGCGCCTCACGGTCGATGATGCATGTGCCACATCCAGATAAGCCCTAACATCTTCTTTCGCTCCTTTAATCCATCACCGACATGAAATCCAACGACGAGAATTTCGAGCAAGCTAGCAAAAAAAATGATGATAATTTCGAGTTCCAAAGATCGTCAGACCATACTCATAGGAAATTGAAGGTGGGCTGATCTTTGCATATCCTGACGAAAAATACTAGGAAAGGCTAATTTATGTATCTCACAGAGCAGGCACATCCAGCTTATGGCTATAGGAGGTTTGTAAAGCAGCTCGTCAAATACCACGAAAAAATTAAACAACTAAGATTCTGATACTGAAGGAACCATCGGGACAGCTCTTTTCGTTCAGATTGGCCAAGCCCTAACAGAAGGAGGGCCAGGTGTGTTGTGCGTCTTAGTTACAACAGAAATCATCGCCTGACAGCTTCAACCTCGGTGCAGCAAGTCTCTTCATTGCATTCACTCTTTGGTCTACGTTCATCCTCGCTATCAACAATTGTCTTTGTATGCTTCCGAAATCTGCTTCTTCTCCGCAGGCGATTGATTATGTATCATTATATGCCAATCCGGCTTTTTCTTTCTTCATCATTGCTCCTCTCAGCAGAAATGGTCACATGGATCCCAATTACCTCCCCATTTGTACGTGTAAATTTACCGCAAACTTTTTCTCTCGATAAATTTTGACTCCCAAAATCTAACTTATACTCATAAATTGTCATACGGTTCGAACCTATTGTAGGTTCGATTCGCAGATCATTTTGTCGATCCCGCACTAGGACTCTGCGCTGGAGTCAACTTCTTCATTTTTGAAGCGGCCCTGATACCGTTTGAGGTGACTGCTTTCAACGTTGTACTCCAGTTTTGGACAGATAAGATCCCGTTGGTTGCTGTGATATGTTTCTTGCTGTTATGTTATTTGTGAGTCATTCAGAACTTTACAGAAGACTGATTGATGATCCAAAAAATCTTCCTTACAGAGCCCTCAACCTATGGACGGTGAGGTATTTCGGAGGTAATATCTGGTCCTTCCTCAGTCTACTCTCGTTTAAACACAACGTTGATATACTATCTGGTAGAGTCCGAGTTCTGGTTCGCATCTGGAAAAGTTATTCTAGCTGTGGGTCTTATATTTTTCACATTCATCACCATGGTCGGTGGAAATCCGATCCACGACGCGTATGGATTTCGGTTTTGGGACCGTAAGCAGCCTACCGATATTTTGTTGTTCTTCCATCCCCTAACAGCTCTATCGACGACAGCCTCCAGGGTACAAGGCGCCCCATTCGCTGAATACATACGCTCCGGTTCTCTCGGCCGATTCCTTGGATTCCTCTCCTGCCTAATTCAAGCTTCCTTCACCATCGCCGGTCCCGACATGGTGTCTATAGCAGCCGGTGAAGCCCAAACTCCCCGCCGCATCCTCCCTCGCGCGTTCAAATCTGTATTCTACCGTCTCACGACCTTCTTCGTCCTCGGCTCCCTCTGTATCGGCATCGTCGTTTCGTACTCGGACCCTAACCTCCTCCAAGCCTTGTCTGACGCGCGCCCGGGTGCAGGGTCGAGTCCATATGTAATTGCGATGCAGCGATTACATATCAAGGTCCTGCCAGATATCGTGAACGTGTTGATATTGACATCGATATTCTCTGCGGGGAATAGTTATGTGTATAACGCGAGTAGGACCTTGTACGGGCTTGCGCTAGAGGGGAAGGCTCCTAGGGTGTTTAAGAGGTGTAATAGGAATGGGGTACCGGTGTGGTGTGTTATCGCTACGCTGGGAATAGCACTTCTATGTGAGTTTACGTGGAGTTTCGGCTGTGTCCTACTCTAAGGTTTCTATCCTTAATGAAAGCGTTCTTGCAAGTGTCGAATAATTCGGCTGTAGTGTTACAGTGGTAGGGCTCCGAAAACATTTTCCTCGTGTTTAAAAGCTGAACTCGGACATTACTTCGGCTTCTGTGTAGGTTTGTCAATCTAGTCACAGCTTCTCAGCTTCTAAATTATGCAATTATTTGCTTCACCTACCTGCGATTTTACAAGGTACTCGTACGCAAAAGTATTCTGCATTTTCGGTCTCTTACAACGTAATTCAGGCTCTAAAATACCAAGGTATCTCTCGCGACACTTTGCCACACAAGTCGTTCTGGCAGCCCTTCTGCGCGTAGGTCGTTTCCTGTGCTTGATACCCAGTCCTTATGTGAATATTCTCCTTTTTACAGATATTATGGTTTCACGGGTACTATCGTGATGGCTTTCGTTGGGGGTTACACCGTGTTCTTGCCGGGAAGATGGGATGTTCCAACATTTTTCTTCTCGTACACGATGATAGGCGTCCTCCCAGTGCTTTTTGTTTATTGGAAGATCTATCGCCAGACAAAAGTAGGTTTTTTCTCCGTAACTTGAAGGACGATGGTTAATGACGATGGTTAATGACGATTTGCTGTCTCCAGTGGCGAAAACTAGAAGAAATCACGTTTTTAGATGGTGAACGGTTGCTTGTAGATCGCTATGAGGAAGAATGCGTAGTAGAAGAACTTAGTTCCATACTCAGTCGCATTTGGAATTTGGTGTAATCGTAGGATGAATGCATCTGAGATCACTACATAATTTTATGGCCTGACGTTGCATATATAATTGTCTGCACTCTGCAGGTCGCGGGGTTCCTTCCTGTTTCTTCGCGAGAGTTCGCGAGCCAGATGAGACACGTGGGAATCAACTGGTTCCACTCGAACCGCCATGTCCTTTCGGGAACTTGCAGCGTTCTTGTGCGAATATATCCCTTCCTTCTTCATCCGAGAACAAATCACCCCTACGCAGAAGGTTCAGAGAATTCGTATTCGCCGCCAAAATCCTTACTGGCGCCTTCAACACAGGATAAATGTGTGGATATTTGTTCGATACGAATATGTTTATTTGTCTGTTTTTTATTATTTGCCGAGCTTTTTCTGGCGATGTGAGTCTATCCTTTGCCAATCTTAAAATATGGCTCACGCTCGCATAGATACTTTTGGACGGTGGATATACGTCAAGCACAATCTAAATGGATTCAGAATTGAATACAACAATCTCAAATTCCTCTATGACCATTCCCGCGAGTTTCATATTCCTGTTCCTCGGCCCTACTTCAGCTTCGTATTTCGGAATCGTCTGTGGCCATATCAAGGCGAATATCTATTCATGACTCGTATACATGGTCACGATCTTCACAAACAATGGCTCACTCTATCTCATTCCCAAAAGAGCAGGATTATATCACAGCTTCGTTCATACACAATCGATATGCGAAGTGTTAAACCTCCTGCAGAAACAAAGATTGGCTCATTTTCAGGCGGTCCTGTAGACTGTTGTCGCCTTCTCGAGTTTGAAGAAGTGGGCCCGTTCATGGATGAGCATCATCTTAATCGACACCTTCGAGGGCCCTTGGAATTAGCCTCTCTGTCTCCCGCTGTGTTGAGCTTTCAACAGAAACAACACGAACTTTGCGCTACACATAATGATTTGTTTCCTCGAAACATCATGGTCGATGATCAGTTGAACATCATAGCTATCGTGGATTGGAAATCTGCTGGCTGGTTTCCCGTGTATTGGGAGTACTGTATGTGTCGGAATTGGACTTATAATGAGGTCGATCAAGACTGGAAAAAATGGGTGAGTGAGTTTTTGGATCCTTGGATTGAAGAGGAGACTGCGGATCGGGATCTACTTCGTGCATATCCAAATTTCATGGTTTATTGGTCAACAAGAGTAAATCCGGATAGTAAGGATGGATACGAGTTGTACAAGTACTTGCGTAGTTCGCCTAAATAAGCTGGTGTACGGCTACGTCTATTTGTATTGGGTCATCTTGACCATGCCCCGATAATAGATGGGGTAGTCAGAATCAGGATCTCCAGATGCCAATGCACCAACACTATAAATCCGTCGATAGAATTTGACCTGATCCGCCTCTGTGTACAGTGGAATATCCAAAAACAATTCGGCTTCTTGGAGATTGGAAAGTATACGTATAATCCACAAAGCGCAGCTCCATTTCTTGTGGGTATTCAAGAGTGGGGTGTCATCCTGGGTCGCTGGCTGACTGGCTGTAAATTCTGATACTGTGTTGATATTTGTTAAGATATCGCCAAGTTTTATGACGATATGAAATCGTCGACTATGCTCGACACGAATAGGGCTGTGATGCCGGGATTGTTCCCAAGTTCCACTTTCATCAAGGACCTGATACACGTAGAATCCTCGAGTAGTGTCATCGTTGAAATCCCGAGGTAGGTAGCAGAGTGCCCAATGGAAGCTAGTGGGAACAGAGCCTTCTTCCTCTCTTCTGTACAGTGCAATGTATGCGGTACAGATATCTTTCCGTGTCGTATTCATTGTTTACTTTACACATACGGTTAGTCAAGAACTAAGCATGAGATGCAATCAACTCACTGTTATCCACCGTCAGTATACCCTGCCTGTGAACTGTCTATGGATAGTATTATCAGTTGGTGGACTGATCAACGTAAGAATAGTTTACGTTTAATCGATAAGTATGTAACAAAAAAATCGGCTATTAGATCAAAGGCCTGCAATCTGTCCAGAAATGGGATTGTAACAAAATCCAAGAATGTCAGGCGCGCGGTCCGTTGTAAATTTAGAAATTTCATTGGTTGTACATGTATGTACAGAGAATTATTCAACCTAAGATTGAACAACGATAGGAGCAGCAGCAGCAGCATTTCTTTCAATCCTGATATCGTAGCCATATCCAGCTCCGGGTGTTTCTCCGGGACCGTCGTAGTGCAGTTTGGAGATATCGTAATTGCCTGTCAAAGATACATGAAGATACCGAAATTTGCAAGAGTTTCACGAAACTCGTACCAATAAATTTCCATCCATCCTCTTTGACGTGATAAAGGTTGCAGGAGTTACCGGAAAAAGCATCTCGGTGTCCCGCAGCGTATATGCTTCGTCTACCGAGCTCTTGGGCCTCCTCGTCAGTCAAGTCCCATCGGTATCCCTGGTCAAGAACACCGTAGGCAAACGTGCTTCCTGATCCAACAGAAAATAGATCTCCTTTGAGACGAGTACCGTCGGAGTCGACATAAAAGACAGCCGGACCCTGATGCGAAGAATTTAGTATCAAAAGCAAGGAAGGCAAGAACAAGATGTACTGACCGTCTTGTCCCAACCGCAAATCATTGTTCCCTGAGGATAGAAGGAAAGGAATTAGGGAGGTTACCTCAACCAAATATTCCCCAGGATGCACGTACCATACTAAGACCCATACCCTTGTAGCTATACACAAGATTGCTTAGATACTTGCTCGCTGCTGATACAGATATACGTTCGCGGTTCCGGAGCTCATGGAGTCGACAGTGAATCCCAAGGTACGTTTCCCAGTACTGACAATCTGCAGCACCTCCAGCCATGGTACCCAGAAGATACGGGTTGATTTCAATAACCTTTTTCACAGTTCCGGATGCTGATCGGATGTTGTGACATCGAGATCAAATGAGCCACAGCCTATTACACACAGTACAACGCACCAACATAGCTTCCTGCCGTAGCCCGCGAATCCACTGCAACAATAACACCTCCTTGGAATCTGAATGCAAGCGTGGTGGTTCCGTGCTGAATTTTGATTCTACAGTTGGGGTCGGCAAAGTCATCGGTATGGAGTCTCAAAAACGCAGAGGGCTGGAAGTTGATGTTGATTAGATGCGATGTATAGAATGTATGTCCAAACTCACGTCTGGCACGGAAGGAACTGTGAAATTGGGTACACCCTTCGCCAAACTGCCGAAACCAGCTTCAGAGCCCCAGACGGAATCTGCAAATTCGTCGTCTTCGACGTGAGATTGAGCTTTCCTCAGCTCGCTGTTAGGACCAGTTGTAGAAAATCGATTGGCAATGGAATTCATGGTTGAAGGGAGAAGTCGTTAATCAAGGTTTACTTGAGACGCGTCAGCGCGTTTGTCTTGTGATTTGTAATCAAAGTAAGCGCCAAGAAACCGTGAATCAGAGAACTGTGTTCGTTTCCTTGACCCTCAAGGTCGATCTCTCTTCCTTTCATGATTCAGAAAGTATCTGATGCAGAGGATTCCGACATCATGGTTAATGCGCGGTAATTTTTGTCACCACTTTATATATGTAGATAAAGTGCAGTCAAGGAATCCGAACTTGGATGCCAGCCATACAACATCACGCGTGTTTTAACTTTTTATCATTCGTTTACTCACTCTGGGGCTCTTTGCTGGCTCTTGCTCTCACTTCGTCTAACCTTAGTTTTCCCTTTGTTCGACCTTTCGATATCAAAATCGAAGAAATGCCCGCAAGGTCAACTTGAATTCTGGACTGCGGTCAAAAAGCATCAATTGAATCGTTTCTCTATGAACATTGACAATATGCCGATTCGTGGCTGACTCATTGAATTCATCCACAACCGGTCCACAACGATAGGACAACAAATGTTCGATCACACAATGCAGGTGCGATTTTAGCTAAATTCGGCTTCTACCTAGCAACGAGTAACGAAAAACGACGAACCGCAAGAGCTTTCATTTTATCCGTGACTCCGTCGCCCGGGAAGCCGCAGGTCGGAGGTTCATGGCGCTATATATAAGGTCTTGATTCAGAAAGTACGCCAAGGCTCGACTTCCTCTACCCTTGCTTCTTATTTTCTTTGTTTCCCTTTGTCTCGCTTCTTTTTCTTGAGTGTCGCTCCAGGCCGGGTGTCATCTCAGTTTTCGCTTTTTCCCATAACAAGATGGTTTTAATTCAAAGTCGTAAATTCCTTGGATGTTTGGCGTTGGGCACAGGGGTGTGGATCTTGGCCCTTTTCAGCTTGATGCTGGGCGTTGCTGGTTCAGTTATTGGCTGGCTGGAAATAGTGATACTGAGTAAGTTTGATTAGAACCTCCCAATACACTGACTCAATGCATTTCAAGGTAAGCACCCTCTTCCTTTAGAAGATAGGCTTTTCCTGTTCATCCGAACAATCGTGCTTTCTTTGCTCGTTCTTCTTTCCCTGATAGGGTATGTTGTCGAAATTTCGGGTTAACATATTCGTGTCAATGATTCCGTTCAGCCTCTTCGTCGGTTTATCCAAACGTCCAGGTCTCGCCTTCATCTACTCGCGGATGGTAGCCGGTCATTACATCCTACTTCTCGTGTCCCTGGCTTTGACTCTGGTGTTGACTTTGCGATCTGTCAACGATGCAGTTGTGGATCAGTGCACGAACGGGACTTCGAACCGTATGATAATCGAATTCTGCTCCCCAGGTTGGTCTATGGTGCAAGGTGCCTTGATTTGTATTGTGGGTGTTTCTGTACTCGTCCAACTATGTGAGTCAGATACGATTTCCGACCCAACTCTCCTCACGTAACTCTTACTGATCTACGTTTTCAGATGCGTTTATAATGGCTGGTAATTTTGCGTATCGTCTGGATTTGGAAACCGCCTTAGTTTTCCCCGATGCGTCCAGTTTCAGGAGCGACAAGTTTCATCCATTGGAAGACAAGCCTTCGTTCCTTGTATGAACATATAGCGGATGTTGCATTTCTATTTCTTTCCTGAACCTGTTTCGTGGACGGTGTACCGTACCTATCAGCCAGTGCCCACCGAGTCTGTACTCAAATCAAACAAGCGAATTACGTCGCGATTAAACGTCACTTACCTGAGGAATCCATCGTACCCTTTATCTCAAGAGTTGACATATGCATCAGAAAAACCATTGGAATGAAATACTCGAACCGAGAAACTGTGATCATGATGTCTTCTTGAACTAGAGGCATCGTTACAACAATGGCACGAAAGGCTTGAAATATTTGTCAAAGTACGCAGGAGGTATTCCCTCTCGTATTCCATCCTCCATCACTCGGTGCATTCGAGGAATATATTCTTGCCTGATCTTTCCATCTGTAATATGATTCTCATCTATGTATATCAGCGTATCTATTGTGTCGCCGATTCCTGCAATGTCGACCTGGCTACGAACAGCCACTTCGACAGGTACCCCGTGGACTTTTTGATAGATTTCTGGAAAACCTTCATAGCGGTCGAGGGTGGCTTCATCACGGGCGTTGAGTTGGTAGATCTATCATGTCGCAAAAGAAGTGGTGAAGATGAGAGATCATGTTAGTCGCTGCGTCGTAGATCACCAGATGACGAGAATCACGAATCCGTAGACCAGATCGCCTCGGTGTTCTTCTGAATGAACCAAATTTGCTACACCTCTTTCGTTGATGAACCATCGCCTAGATAATGAAACCAGATATATTACACATCATGAACGTTTAACGTGACATACCAGTTCCTCAAGATTCCAACACCCACAAATTCTGATTCTGGGCATCGCCGTTCCATTTGATCTCTCCATATGTTGCTGCCATAGCTGAAGTTGAGAGTTCGAGACGTACTGAGAGTCATCGAAGAAACGCGTTCAAATTGGCGCCCATTGTTATGTTATTGTATCTAAAATCAATTTTTTAAGGGCGTCTACTTTTTCAGCTTTTCTGTTACGACCAGGGATCATCTAAACGTGAGGTCTACTAACAGCCACTTTTCATCTATCGCAATATAATGGCGGAAGACCGAGGGAAAGCTTTCCCTCTTGCAAATGCAGACTTGACGAACACGGTGTGTACCAGGGTTTTTTTTTCGCGGGCTTTCTGTTGAGTTGCCTTTTTCCCATGACTCAAGATCCTTGACCTCACGCAGCAGGCGGTGCAGTACAAGCAGCTCAAGAAAGGTGCTAATGAAGGTGCGCTGTTTACTCTACCTTTTGGATCCTGACTGACAGGCAAATTATAGCTACGAAAACCCTCAACCGAGGTGTCGCTGAATTTATCATCCTTACGGCTGATACAGAGCCTCTCGAAATCCTCCTTCATCTTCCCCTTCTTTGCGAAGAAAAGGTTTGCAGATATTCTTCCACAGAACACCGATACTGCTACTGACAGTGTACTCCCAGAATGTACCCTACGTGTTCCTTCCATCGAAAGCAGCCTTGGGACGTGCATGCAACGTTACGCGTCCTGTAATTGCTGTGAGCATAACCACTGGTGACTCTAGGGAGTTGTCCTCCCAGATCAATACTGTAAAGCTGGCTATCGAGAAGTTGTTGATTTGATCGTGTCCTGTCGTAGGAATCTGTATACAGTAACATGAAATATTTGAAGGGTGGATAATAATCACTATTCTGCCTGTGTTCTGGCTGTTTGAAGAGAATCAAATAAACATAATCGGCCGCGTTCAGTTTGACGAAGTGTGCATGCTGCCGCGAAAAGAAAGGGATCTCATGGATGACTAATCACTTTTCAATTGCCTCTGGCCCGCTCACTTATCTTCTCTTCTTCTCTCTCCTCTCTTTTCCCCTCACGGGCAGTCATTCTATAACATGTCTGGAATCTGTAGAGCTCGTCTTTCCGAAGAGCGAAAGCAATGGAGGAAGGATCATCCGTTTGTGGGTTTCTCTTTCTGATAGAAATGTTCGGAGATCCTGCGGAGTAGCAACAGCAAACGCGACCAAGCTCTTATTGCGCGTCGGATGTCTATGAACGCCTCAGGCTGTAACTCGTGCGAGTTTCTGACTATTTCATGTAGGGATTCTACGCTAAACCCGCGAAGAATGCTGATGGCTCTATGAATCTCTTGGAATGGGAAGTTGGCATACCTGGCAAGACAAACGTACGTTTGATCCCTATAATTTGTCTCTTTCTTATGCCACACTGCCAGAACTATCACTCACAACACACTGTGACGTTTTGGTCATTGGCTTGTCGTGCTTGTCTGACATGTTTGCTAACTTGATGCTACATTTTCAGACTGCTTGGGAGGGCGGGCTGTTCAAATTGACTATGATCTTTCCTGAAGGTGTGTTCCCCCGTCTTCCCCGATAAGCTCGATTCTTACAGTATCCGTTCTAGACTATCCATCCAAACCGCCGAAATGTGAGCCCTCATTACTTCTGGTGGCAAGAACTTTTCACCAATAAATTTTAGGCAAATTCACGCCACCATTGTTCCATCCCAATGTATACCCATCGGGAACTGTTTGTCTATCCATTCTTGATGAAGAAAAATCTTGGAAGCCAGCCATTACCATTAGACAGGTGTGCAGCACACTTGTAAATACCATGCCGCGACCCAATCTTAACCTCGTCCAGATTTTGCTTGGTATCCAGGATCTCTTGAATGATCCTAACGTCCTTGATCCCGCTCAAAGCGACGCTTACACTATGTTCAAGTACGTGTATAATCCTTGTCGTGGGTTTTTACCTAGTGAACCGATGCGCCGTTCTAGGAATGACAAATTGGCATATGAGTGAGTTCATGATTCACCTACGGTCCATTTTGCTCCGTTATTAATCATCTCGTCGTGCTTGGCCACATAGGAAGAAGATTAAACAACAGGCACGAGATAACCTACCGAAGTAATCATTATCCTGTACAGTTCTTGTATTCTATCTTATGCTAGCAGGTCCTTTCGAGAGCATACCTTTTATTGGTGTATTTTAATTAGCCTGTATCTAGCTACCACTTACAAGAGTTATATTTGTCTCTTTCTTACCAACCATCATCAGCGATGTCAGTGGCCCCGAGTGTTTTGGATGTACACACGCCATTTTCGTCTTTCGTCATTGTGCACTCTGGTCAGTCTGAATCAACTCTCCAGCCTGACTGCGTTGTTGTTCTTTTCTAAGTGTATATACATTTGCAGTCACACAGGAATCTTTGCAGTCATTATACGATAAGCTCACGCGCAAAGTACATATTAGCTACCACGGCGAGCGCGTAGGACCAGGTTGGTTGAAGTACGAGTTCAATGGATCTATCTGGGATCTAGAAGACGGTGAATACGCTCTAGTCAGCGAGAATAATGAGATCTCATTCTACAAATTTAGACTCCGATTATACCATCTTCGTCTGGCGCCAGCAACAAATATCTCCTCCTGAAGATGATCCAGCTGCTCCCTCTTCCTCCGTCTCGTCGACTTCAGCCTCAATGACTACAGCCGCTCTTCCTCGGAATCCAATTTTGCATCTACATGATCCTCACCAGCCTTTACCTGTTCCTCCAGACTACCAGAATACCTCTTACTATGTCTTTCATCCTTCGCATCAGTATATTCAGTCTAGTGCCCGATCCAATAGGTCGACAAAGTCAAAGAGCACCATACGAAAGGGCAACAGAAGTAAGAGCATCAAAGGTCAAGACACCGAAGATGACCCAAAGCCGAGTTTCAAACAAGCGTTTGACAAGTTTCATGGCGAGAACGGAGTCCGGACTGTGATGGGTAGCATAGGACCTGTACAGAATGGTATGTGGACCTAACTAAGTCTAAGTTATCATGCTCGCCGTTCGATGAATTGCGTTTTCAACATATCCAGTTCGCATGCTTCTCAAGGCAGGCTATCGACACGTATACATCTCTCGTAAATTTGCACAGGAGAACGGGTTCATACCTGACGACGCTGCGCCTGGACTCTACGGCTATAGCGGGCTCGTCAACATAGGCACTTGGCCTATAACTCTGACACCGTCTACTGTGCCCAGCTCGCTTCTCGACGCTCCGCCTGCTCATGCCTCTATCAGCTCAAAGAGGCCTAAACAAACCAAGGATAATAGTAAAGGCCCCAAACCGATATTGATGACTGTGTATCTTTCGGAAGAGCCTCATTTTGACGTCGTTTTAGGGCGATCGTTTATTGAGCGCAGACAGATTCGCCTGACTTCCGTCGATCCTACAGATGTGGTTTGTCTAGATACGGGCGAGAAAATCGAGTGCGAACTTGTCATTTTGAAAGACGGCAGAGGTGAAATCGTCACGGTAACGTAGCTTTGCTCTGTTCCGTGTTCCGTTTCTTTGCATTCGGGCTTTGATGTTAGATATTGGACCATTCCGTCTCGTCTTTTCCCAATTGCGATACTATATAACGTTTATTCATAACATCCATTATTGCAACTCATCGGCATTGTTGTTTCCAGTGCAATCGACGAACAAGTTCGTATGACTTATCGTATGATTTAGTACCCTTCGAGTTGCTTTCCATTATGAGAACCGGGGGCTCAACGTCAACTACGACCTTACGTTATGGTGGTCCGTCGAAACCTATGTTTCTCTTTTTCTTGCCTACCGATTACTCATCCAACCTTGGTTAGTGGTCCATATCACAACCTTAAGACCATTACATTCCTGTCTCTTAGCGCAGCTATTATCTTTTGGCATGGGATACTTTTTCTCCAGGACACTGGAAAACCTGTAATAGGCCCTTCCTTACGGGAAGTCATCCCAGAGTGTACAGTTTCTGGTCAGTGTACATCCTACATACCTGCGGCTCCCGAAGACTCTTCCCCTGAGTCGTTGCAAAAAACCTCAGTTTCATATGGGACGTTTACTGAACGCGACAAGAGTCCATTTTCGGGGCTGGGCTGATAGAGGACCCCTGATTATACACTATGATCCCAGACGGTGGTTCGGACAAGACACCCCCCCAAATTTGGTCTCTAGCCATAGGAAAATTCGGACAAAAGACCGCCATAGGCGGCAGCCAGAATGAAAAATTCGGACAAAACACCCTAAAATTTACCATAAATTGCACAAGAAAATTCAATGAACAAAATATACAACCAGTTGCACTCTGCTGGTGTCGGAAAATTTGGGCGCTTATACCATGGCCGGAGGGAAATTCGGACAAAAGTCCCTCCCAAAATTCTACTTTTGGTTCGGACAAAATCGCTCAGGATCAGGCAAAATTTTCATATGGGATCATAGGGTATAATCAGGGGTCCTGCTGATAGCCTTACCACTGATCCGGGCAGTATCCTGGTAATTTCTAAAATCAAATCTGATGGCGCTAGACTTTTTCCAGCTGGCTGTCGAGTACAAGCTCAATCTGGCTTCTCACACAACCAGCACTTCTAGTGTGACGCGCGAACGCCACCGTTGTATTCGATGTATACCCTCGGACAAGTACTCAAGTTGCTGACAGGAGCTTCCTAAATGTATAGATAGAAGAAAGAGTAAGTCAAGTAGTCAATGATTTAATCAAGAAGTTGTACACACCTCGGAAGAATGCTCATAGACCGTCGAATGCTGCCAACACAAGAGACACCAATAGATGAAAACAAACATGTCATTGACAATCAGCCAGAAGCTCTTACTCGACATCGACTCATTCATCTACAGAATCCGCGCGCATGCCCTCTGCCAGACTCCTCGGGTCAATGATCCAGATTGCAGCCTTCAAATGATTTGAACCGAGAACTGCCCCTGCCCCATGAGGTGGAGAGGACGACAAAGGAGAAGAAGGACCAGTATTCAGAGAAAGTACCCCACCATCTTCTGCAGACCTAACAGCCGAATCTAGAGTAGTTGAAGCACCCATAAACATCTCGAACATCTCAACTCTCGCTCGCGCGTTAATCTCCTTCACAACTGCCTTCACGCTCGTCCGATTAGCTGTCAACGTGGTCCACCCCAAGGCCGAACCCCACGCGAGACTTTGAACAGTATGAGCAGTGAGGCGAGGGCTGGCTTTGGTTATTGTGGCGCGCGGAAAACCAGAGATGGACATTGGCACATTATCAGGCTCATCTCCGTCCATAGACGCAGGATCGTGATTAAAGTTGAGACCCGAATGGGTAGCGTTAGGACCAAGACCGAAATTGCCTTTCAGCGTCCGTGGACCGCCATTGGACCGATTGTGTTTTTCGTATTCCAATATATCAGAGCAGGTAGTGTGTAGCGATCGGAAGAACGGAAGATTACCATCCACTGCAGAAAGTGGCGCGTCCGAGATTGAGGTCGTCGTAGCCAACAAAGGATGTGAAGAAGAACTTGGCGCAGAAGATACAGGGTAGAATCGTAGTGGTATCAAAGAAAGGAATTTTTGTGGATATCGAGAATCTGTCCAATACGCCTCTTGCGCCTTGTCCAGTGTATCTGGAAAGGGAAGCACATAATCCGAATCCACACCTGAAGCAACGACTCCAGATAGTTGTTCGCCAGTGGATGCAGAGGAATCAAATAAGAGCCCTTGTACACGACGCTTCTCCTTCGGACCTCCCACTTTGGACACGATACGGAGACATCGGTCGCGGGCTTCTGGCGTTGTCCAGAATTCGATCGTTCTCTTTTCGTCGGATGGCACATTGGGCTGGAGTACATCAAGCCTGTCGGCAATCTCTTGCAACAAACCCTTCCCCGTCTCCTGTAGGACCTGATGCGTCAAAGCACGGGAGGTCTTGGCCATATCCTCATGCGCAGGGAGCGATAACTCGAAATCCTCATCATGAAAGTCCGGGTCAAGCGCTTTCTTTGCCTTGGCTTTGGTCGCATTGACTTTCCTCTTCCATTCGAGATATCGCTCGGGAGGAATGAACCGACTTTTTGCTTCGTCGATGGTCATTGGGAGTGGAGCGTGGGTCAGATCAGAAACGAGAGCGATGAGAACGGATAAGTCGAGGTTGATTCTAGTAGTGGGCTCAATTATGAAAGAAGATGGATGAGGTATAGTGCTTGATTGTACCTCCGGAATCTCATCTAGGGTGCGTTCGCCTAACTGTACATTGATGCCCATATCTATGAGGCCTTGTATAGTCTGCGCAATACGAGGGTCTGTAGGCTCTGCATTTGGGTTCAAACGAGTAAGGCAGAGAGTGATCCGTGGTATTATTTTCTCGAAAGAAGGATGAGAGACCGGCAGATGAACCGGATTCATCTTGGCAGCAGCTACAAGCGATCTGCCCATCCGCAAGACCGAATTATCAAATTCTTTTTGAGCTAAGCTGGGTCGATAATCTTCTTCTTCCTCGTCCGACGATGACTCGTCATCCGTTAGATAAGAGTCGATTTCACGGAATTCAGCCAAAATTCTAGAATTTTTGATACTGCGCAAGTACGAAGAATCAGGGAAATGAACACTTGAAATCGAAAATGGTACCGCACGTATTGATCCTGATCCATTGTCTACCACAATCAGCCACAACGTCAACTTTGGTGCCCTGGGTACGTCCTTGATTTGGCTTGTTACCACCAACATCCGCCGCAGTCACGGAGAAGGACTTGAAAACGCAAATCACAGGGACTCGAGCACAAAGCACCTCGTTCCATACTGCGATAAGATACGGCGCATTTGTCGAAAGGGAAGGTAGGTTGCCAGAATTTGGATCGTCAAGAAACTACTGAACGTGTTTATTCAGACTCTACGTATATCATAAACCAAAAGGACGCCAACCTTGTTTAAAGCATCTAAATCAACTTTGATGGATTCCTTGAGCTTTTTAAGGCCGGGAATCTTGTCGTGTTGGAGCCAGTGAGTGTCTTCAGCTGGATTTTGGATGACTTCGAGAGATGAATCGAGGATTGGAAGTCTTTTGACTGGAGGTTGGAAGTGAGATATAGAGTCGTGGATAGATCGCAGATGGTTGTGAAGACTCCTAAGCTCTGGGTGAGATGGAGATATGTTGGCCATGATCGTCGTGGTGTTAGGTATCGGAATCCTTGCACGTGCATCCGTGCGCAGCGGGCGCTTATCCATTGTTCTTAATCTTCATGATCTTGGCCTTCACAACCTCTGTATTCCTTGAGATTCTCCCTGCATCGCGCATTCTTGATGGATGTAATAAAATCTGAGCCACGCCCTCCAAAATTCAAGTCCTTCCGCACAATCAATACCAGAAAACACGTTCCGACTCGCCCACTCCACCGACAGTCTTTTCATCTCATACAGATCAGTTCCATATCTGGTTCAAATGAGCGGTGGAAGATGGCGTAGTCCATGAGCACGAGGCCATATCACTGTATACCGCCACGCCATCCGGTATTCCATCAGCCCGAATGGTGTCATTCAAGCAACCTAGATGAACGTGTATTCATGATCTTCTACACCAATTACACATCGCACAAATCACACGAGTTAGAAGCGAATTTCGTACGCAGCACTAGTGCTTATTGGCGGGAGGCTCATAAATGTGTGACGGTCATTGGGAAGGTAGAGAAATCCAATCGAGAGGAGAGCGAGGCATATTTTTGAACTAGACCCAAATACAGTCAGTTGAGTGCTTGGGCTAGCAGGCAGTGTCAGGTTGTCAAAGAGGGAGAGGTAATAGAAAGGTTGAAAAAGCTCGAGAAATGATTTACTTCTGTAGAACAAAGACACAATTGAACATTCCGATACCAGAATTCTGGGGTGGATGGAGGGTGATTCCTAGGTCAGTCGAATACCACTTTGCAAACCAATCAATATGATATTGAACTTTACCCTCTGTCACAGCAAAGTAGAGTTCTGTTGTGGAAAGCCATCTCGATTGCACGACCGAGTAGGTTATCATCTCGAAGAAGAAACTATGGCGGAAAAGCCAAAGTGGAAGATCGAGTGCTTGGCATCCTTGTGAAAGGGGAAAATAGCCGGGGATGTAGTATTACGGGTATTTAGACACAAAGATCATGAATCCCACTTTTGCTCAACCGGTGGTTGCGGTCTAGGCTCCTAATAAGATCTCCAAATCATTTTGGAATCTTATCTTATTGTTTTTGATGCGCATGCTTCCTTCACTTCGACTTTGCTTGTACATAGCTCTTTCAGTGGTCTTCAGCATCAGAATATATACTTGCAAACACCAGCGAGCTTCTGTAATCTGTCATGACCAAGAGTGTCATGCCTTGACCACAACCAGGCCTTACCCTAATATTGACTACTTGTTCCTACATCCCCCATCTCACGATCTATACCTCCCCAAGACTAAGCCATCACCTCCCCCTATCACTCCGGAGCACAGCCGGGACCTCCATCGACACACCTATGCCTAACAGACACGTGGATCGAGATTACAACAAACCCAGGAGTTCCTAATGTTCTCTTGTTCACTTTCCGTACCTATTTAAGTAGTCTCACAATGCCCCCAAGCCCCAGCTTGGTATATTTTGATTACACACCCTTTAACATAGGTCTAGTCCCTGTCCCTTTGTACCTGCTACCTATATGGATTTTCCTTTATTCTCTGTTTCTGTCATGAAGTACGTAGCCCCTATCATTTTCCTTTTCTCACCGTCTCTACGCCCTTATTTGTACGATACATCACTCCATCACTTTCACGTCCCACCATTGTCAAACCCTCATCGATTACTGATCCACCTGACCCCCTTCATCGATTACCGATCCATCAGTTACCCTTCTCCTTCTACCGGCTTCCGCCACCTTCTTTATTCTCAAACTGTACAGTATTACATCGTCATTTCCTATCATTTTCCTTTTCTCACCGTCTCTACGCCCTTATTTGTACAATACATCACTCCATCACTTTCACATCTCACCATTGTCGAACCCTCATCGATTACTGATCCACCTGACCCCCTTCATCAATTACCGATCCATCAGTTACCTTTCTCCTTCTACTGGCTTCCATCACCTTCTTTATCTTTGAACTGTACAGTATTACATCGTTATTTCTTGCAGATCGGATTATGTATATAAAGCCAACCCCCACAGCCTGGCCCCTTATCTTGACCTCTCTGTCATTATCTTGGGACCAGGTATGTGCCTACTTACTAGTACTTACAACTACGATACTAATATAACTCTGTCATTATCTTGGGACCAGTCTGTCCACGCTCCGATCAGTTGCTCCGCCTCTACCGCCTGCTCCGTTGCTCCGCTCTGCCGCTTGCCCCGTTGCTCCGCTTAGTCACTCCGTCTCTGACGCTTTGTGACACATTCCTGCATGGCTGTAGCGAGGTTTGCTACTTGTTTAATGAGCTGAGTCATGAGCTCATCTGCGGAGGTGGTCTGGGTAGGGGTCGACATGATAGGAGCAGGTGATGGTGATTGGGGGTGGGGAATTGGCAGGAAGGTTGTATCGGTTCGAGTAACTGGTTCTTGAACTGAGTTGTGAAGGGCGTTGGGGCAGGGTTGAGAGTCGCAGTCGTACAAGCTATTGTCGGTGTTGTGAACGTGGTTTTGGTCTCTGGGGTCAAGTGCGTGTAGGAACGTGGAGCAGTCTACTCTGGTGACAGAAGTTTCAAGGTCGGGCGGGGCTGGGGAGGACGTGGTGTCTGCGGGTCCTGCAAGGACAACCTTATCGGTAGGCTATCGGTGCAGTATGGGATCTTGACCTAATGTCACAAAGTGTTAAGATCATGTATACCGTGTAATCGTGCCAGAGGTCACAGGGTGTCTAAGTGCGGAAGTTGAGTGGGACAGTAGTGAAGTTAATAACAACACCGCCGTTACGCCGCTAGTCCCCGGAGATTGAGAGTACAGAAGAGAGAGACCAGTAGCAGCCAAGTCGGAGCGGCGGTATCGCCGGTGACGAGGAGCGAGCCAGAGAACTTATAAGTCCCAAGGCTATAGAGAGTGCTTCGAGGTAATGAGCCTGAAGACTTAAGAGATGGACTGAGGTAGAAAGGGAATCTAAGTCGGTCTAAGTCGATAATTAAACTGAGGAACTACAGTAGCGTACAGGCAGTATTTATATCTACAGAACGGCACATCGGTGCGGAGCGCCAGACTAACTACTAGGAGCTATACGTGTAGTACCTGCAGGGTAAAGTAAAAGACAATAAGGAGAGACTAGAATGAAAGGGTATGTGTAGCGAGAAAGAACAATAAGAGTGAGATTACAATAAAGGGTAAATCCTTGGAATACCGAGCGGCGGCATGGAGGCCCGAGGCATGGACTTGACACAAAGTGTCAGAGACGGAGTGACTAAGCGGAGCAACAGGGCAAGCGGCAGAGCAGAGTGACTGAACAAGCGGTAGAGGCAGAGCAACTGATCGGAGCATGGACAGACTGGTCCCAAGATAATGACAGAGTTATATTAGTATCGTAGTTGTAAGTACTAGTAAGTAGGCACATACCTGGTCCCAAGATAATGACAGAGAGGTCAAGATAAGGGGCCAGGTAGTGGGGGGGCTGGCTTTATATACACAATCCGATCTGCGAGGGCTACGTACTTCATGACAGAATGCTTATCCTCCAAATCAAGCATGAACAAACCTGAGGTATTCAAGGGTAAAGACAGCTCTGAAGCACGTCAATTCAGGGCTCAATTCCAGAACTGGGCCTCAGAACAACCTGATCTTGCCAACAGTCAGGTAAAGCTTATCAAGTCGGCTTTGGGATTTTTCACAGAAGGTGCTGGAGACTGGGCAACCCCCCACTTGCTACATTTCGATGCGGAGAATCCCCCTTTCGAAGGCAGTTGGGCAAAGTTTCTCATAGACTTTAGT
>MU795274.1:0-34016 GCA_027886305.1 Lentinula aff. lateritia | reverse complement strand
GGGACGTGAAAGTGATGGAGTGATGTATCGTACAAATAAGGGCGTAGAGACGGTGAGAAAAGGAAAATGATAGGGGCTACGTACTTCATGACATGTATATTTATGCCATTGAGAGTATATATATACTGTATGGTTGGAGCTTTACTCTGAGTGCTTTTACTGCTGAGAAGTGCTCTCAGCTGCTTTTGGGCCCTTAGCCATAAATACAGGTTTTGCAGATGTCCAAATAGCAACAATGACTCTGGGCTTCACATCTCCTATTTGGGGCTGAAGGTTGGAGCACCATTGATGATTTTTCAGTAACTGGGATCCACATCTGCAAAAGCTGAGATTTTTGGCTAGCACCCAGTAGCAAAACTCTGAGCAAATTTTAACAGACTGCTGGGGATACTTTCATTGCTGAGAAGCACTATTAGATGCTCCCAAATCTTAGTTGAAAACCCAGCTTTTCCAGATGCCAATACCATCAGAGCAAGTTTGATCCATTGCACTTCCCTGGTTCCAAAGGTTAGAATGATGCAGAAGACACTGCATTCAAATCATGCATCTGCTAAGTTCGAATTTGGATGAACCTGCCATTTACATTGGAGAGACATCAATTTCCAGTCTGTCTTGCAAATGGTCAATCAACAAATCCCAATGTTAATTAGTGAAGCAAATAGGCTTAAGTCTGCACAGACTACAGTTATCTGCTCTACAACAAGACAAGGGGTCAAAGCTATTCATCCCACAGGTCAATTTGTTTGTTGCATTGTATTATACAAATTATTGATGTCGCGACGAGGCGGGAAGTCTGAGTACGCCAAGGAGCGACAGCGAAGAGACACAGAGACAAGCACAAAGCACAGATGAAAGAAATAGTGATCTCGAACAACAGTGGGATAGCGTCGGAGGCCAATCACACCAGTAATCAAAAGGGAATCTAGTTGCCCAATGACCAAGTTAGATAAGTAGTATCTAAGAGGATACAAGTACTTGCCTAGTTGCCCAATGACCAAGAGGTTGAGATGGGGAACTAGGAACTACCTACTGCTCTTTATATACTACTTTTGTCTAATGAGTAAGCGATTGTAAATAACGATGCAATATGGAACAAGAGTGAGGAATCAATATATACGAGTAATAATGAGTCGATAATGAATCATAATGAGTTAATCGATGAATAAGGACGAGTTGTATAGAAGCATGTGGAAACAAATAGAAGGATTGGGGTGATCATGTGAACAAGTACAATAAACATGTGAAAAGAGATTGATGGGAACACACCGCTGATGGCGCATCAAAGGGCGCATCATGAGACTTCATGACAATTGAGGCTGCATAAATGGTACTTCAGTAATGTCTAATCTACAACATAGAAATTATGTTGTGAGGTCTGATTCATACTATGTCCTATCCATCCTGTCCAAGAGGTTCTTTCAAATTAAATGACTAAATGTCAAGCACTGTGTCTAGCTTCACAATATATATTATTGGTTTGAGTGAGGAGCAGAATAACAACTTTTTTTTGTAATTATCATTGATGTGACTCGGGGTCACATGACTCTCGTTCGACGCGTCGAGGGCGTCATCATGATGATCAACCTCTACACCTTTCCACCTGCCATTCATTTCGCGACATCTCCAGGATATCTCTTGAATGCCCCCCGTCATTCGATCTGCTCAAGAAGAAGCAGCGCTTTTACATGACCTGTTCGCTGAATTGGACGAATCGGTTTGGAACACCCACCCGACTCCTGATCTTTCACCTGTGAGAGACAGACCAATAGGCCTTCAAGTAGTACAAGAGCCACGAACACCCTCCAAGAAAAGCAAGTCCAAACTGGCCGCAAGTTCGCCGACAGCGTTCAAACATGTTGGCCCGTCTCCTTCACGAGTTTTTTCTGCCAACGATGCGGATATAAAGGCAATGTTAGAAGGGGTAGAGGACGACTGGGACTGGGACGTGAACGAGATATCGCCAATGAAGAAGCCTAAAGTAGAGGTGTGCTGCTTCTCTGGAAAGCCGCTTTCATCGAACTTAATACCCTTCTTGCTTCATAGACATTTCAACTGGCTGGATCCAGACATGTTCGCGAGACATGCACCAGATGTAGTGTTGAATCTGTCTCTGAGTACGAGATAAGTGGCCGTTACTCGAAGGTATTAGCGCAGGCGCTGTTATTCTGTCGTTAAAACCTTATATTGCGCACGAACAGAATCTCATTGTGGCCCTTGAGTCCGGAGAGCGTCGGTCCGTAATTTTACAGGATGACTGGGTAACATCAGGAGTCCGTCCCAGTAAGCAATTCCCCTCGAACTATAGAAAGATATCTGAACGTATAAACTTGTAGAGGACACCATCAATGTCATTGGCACGTTCACTCCACTTCTACAATCTTCTTCTTCTATAATATCTTCCATCGTCATCTCATCCAAACACAATCTTCTTATCCTCCATCCTGATCTTCTCCTTACTGCTACGGCTGTTTCTACAGCAGCACAATGTCGCCGCCGCCCGCTCCTGTCTAGCATGGTTCGCTCGTCAAGTGATGTATCACCTGCCTTGGTCTGGGGACATATCCTCCACACAGTGGTGCAAGTTTGCTTGTCCGCCCATTGTTGGAATAATCGGTGGTTAGACGACAAGATCGACGAAGTAGTTCGTGAAAACCTTGTGGACTTAGTTCGCATCAATGTTAACGTGGAAACTGCAATCAACGAAGTGAAAGCCAGAGCTAAAGGTGTCCAGTCATTTTTCAATAGATATATGTCCGAAACTCCCAAGGTATATTTGACCTACTAGGGTTACCAAGAAATCGCTTAAATATCTTTTAGGCTGATGCCATTCTGAACAACGATCGCGCTGCTCGTAATGAAGTGTCACTTTTAGCCATTTCTGAGCTCCTTGATGTGGAGGAGGATATTTGGTCCCCTACCTATGGACTCAAGGGGAAACTGGATGCCACTGTGCAGACTAAAATCTCTCAGAAAACAGATCCAGCAAAGTTGTCATTCTCAAAAACAACCCTTACCCAGGGCCCCAAGCCCCTCGAGATCAAGACCGGACGTGCCACCTCAGGCATGGAGCATCGCGCTCAGACAATGCTCTATACCCTCTTGGCTCAGGAACGATATGGTATCGATGTCACTTCGGGCTTACTATATTATACACAGAGCGATGACATTGTTCAAGTTCCCGCAAGTCGAAACGAGCTACGTGGTCTTATCATTGGCAGGAATGAACTTGCGATGTACATGATGCGGCGGCAGACAAACTCTACAGAACCTTTTCTTCCTCCGACTATCGATGATGAACGTACTTGTAAACGATGTTTTTCACTAGATTTATGCATGCTTTACCGGAAGGCAAGTGTCACTTTCGTCTTCTTGCTGGTTGTGCTAAGTTCCGTGACAGGCCGTCGAGAATGTCGAGGACCAAGTCTCTCCTATCGCAGATGCATACTCCTTGAGAACCGCGCATCTAACACCTTCTCAGACCGCCTTCTTCAAAAATTGGGAACATCTTCTTTCCCTGGAAGAACAAGACGTGGGCCGGTTCCGTAAAGAACTTTGGACAATGGGTGCAGCACAGCGTGAAAAACATGGACGGTGCTTTGGATCCATGATTCTCGATTCTTCCTTTGTTCCTCCTTCTGTTCAACAACTCGGCGCACGGGATAAAATTCACACGTACACCTACAGGTTCATTCGTGACCCAATAAGTGTATCTACCGGATCATTTCTGAACGGATTTCTGGACATCAACGACGCGGTCACTATCTCGGTTGAACCGCACCTGCTCGCTCTTGCTCGTGGGTTCATACTTGAGCTTACATCGACGGATGTTGTTGTTGGTGTGGATCATGATCTATCTCTGGATATTATTAACTCCCGGCTCGCTGTCTTTGAGTCCTCAAAAGTCTTTACCACGAATCCAGTCATCTTCAGAATCGATAAGGATGAGATGCTCGGAGGTATGAGTCGTATTCGGGATAACCTTGCGCAACTTTTCTATGCTGATGGAGATGCTCGCAAACTCAAACAAATTGTTGATCTGGAAGAACCACGATTCGACGACACATCGTCCATAAGCATTCCTCCTTCCGCGGCGCATCATTTGGCGCACTTGAACCCAAACCAAGGTCAAGCCGTCGATAAAATTCTCAGCGCCCAAGATTATGCCTTGGTGTTGGGCATGCCTGGAACAGGTAAAACGACTGTCATTGCAGCTATGATCCAAGCTCTCGTTGCTATGAATAAGACGGTCCTTTTGACATCTTATACACATTCCGCTGTTGATACAATTTTGGCGAAATTGAAGGATACAGACTTCACTATTCTTCGGTTGGGAAACATAGATAAGGTATCTATTCATTACATGGTAATATATCTATTCTAACTCAAAACAGGTTCACCCTGACGTCCGCCAATATACCCTAAATCACCGGAGACATGCTACTACCGTCGAGCAACTGGAGTATCAGCTCATGTCCCCACCTGTCGTAGCAACAACCTGCCTGTCTATTGATGAGTGAGTGACCTTGCACAGTCATTTCAGCCCAGTGCTGCAACTAAGACGAAACTAGTGCTCTCTTTTCCAGAAGGAAATTCGATTATTGTATCGTGGACGAGGCTTCTCAAATCACTCTACCTACCTGTATTGGCCCTCTCCGATTCGCGGAAAAATTTGTTCTCGTAGGAGATCATTTCCAGCTCCCGCCTTTGGTGCGTGATCACTTGAACAGTATTTGTGATGTTTTGACCTGGGATCTAGGTTCGCAACAAAGACGCTAGAAAGGGTGGTCTCGATGTTTCGCTCTTTCGCCATTTATCCAATGCGCACCCTCATGCCGTAGTGGATCTTGCGTACCAATATCGTATGAATGCGGATATCATGTTGCTCTCGAACAAACTCATATATAGCGACCGTCTTCGCTGCGGCTCTGAAGTTGTAGCTCGTCGCTCCCTGGATATACCTGATAAATCATTCCTCCGCTCTCTGCACGCAGGTCCCTCGGCTTGCGAAAAATCCGAATGCTGGCTCAGTCAAATTATGGCAGAGAGGTCAGTTCGGTGGATAGTTTTCGCCATGTAGGATTCTTACGATGTGTCTCTGATAAAGGTGTAAAGCTGTCTTTATCGACACAGACCTTGTCTCTGCCCATGATTCTAGAGTTGGGGATCTGGTCCAAAATGAGACAGAGGCCAAACTAGTATACCAGATCGCGGAGACCATGATGAAGAGTGGTGTTCCACCTGCACAAATAGGCATTATCTCTTTATATCGTCAACAGCTCAAGCTCTTAGGGCAGCATTTCCGAGGTCGTCAGGGATTGGAATTTTTCACGGCCGACAAAAGTCAAGGGAGGGACAAGGAATGCATTATCATATCTATGGTACGATCGAACGACACGAGCCAGGTGAGTTATATCTAGCTTCCTCGATCTTGACTGTAGTTGACGATATCTACAGGTCGGAGAGCTGATGAAAGACTGGCGCCGTATGAATGTGTCTTTCACCCGTGCCCGATCCAAGCTTATTATAATTGGCTCTCGAAAAACCCTTCAAGGCGCACCATTATTAAAGGAGTTCTTTAATCTCATGGAAAATCAACACTGGATTCTTCGTCTGCCACCCGGTGCAGATTTACTTCACGCAGATGCGTTCGATACTAAACATAGTGGCCTCAAGCGCGGAACGACTGACGAGAACACGGGTTTATCAAAAGAGGGACAGTCTACGAATAAGAAATCCCGGAAGATTGGTGGTGAGGAAGGTTTCCTTCGGGGGAGACCGATATTACAGGATTTGTTGAACGATGTCAAGTAAAAGATACTCTGAATGTGGAATTTGTAGATACAGCATACGTATATTGATCGAAGCATGCCCGCAAAACGATAGTTCTGAGCTCAGGCAGAACTTGCTCGAACTTTCAAGTGGCCTTGCCGTTGTGTGACGCAAGATCGGCAACTTGGATAAAGTACATAAGCGCCGTACAGACTCTTTACTCTTCTCTTTCCTTGCACATGCAGCGGTTGTCTTTTCTCCCACCTCGAACCCTGGCCTCTACTCTTTCATTCCGGCTCGTCACAGAACAGCCTCTGCAACGAAGAACTTTCAGTCTACTTCGCTCAAATGCTGTTAAATTTGATGGAGCCACTGCCAAAACCAAAAACCCAAGGGATACATTAAGCTTCTACAACTACTTAAAATCATCATCCCGAACGTACATGCAGAATGCGCCGCTTGTTCAGCAAGGTCAGCCGATAACTTGGCAGAGAATGGCATTGACTGCGGTGCGTTTGTTAATTTGGCTGTTCACAACTCCGACAACTGATTCATGGGTTCAAATAACTCCAGGCGGGTGTCGCTGGCGCTGTGGTGGTCATTGATGGGTTTTTGAACCGAGAAACTAGGGATGGATTGTCCACTGGAGAACAAGCGCTATTACATGACACCTTCAAGTATACTGGCGGCGGTCTTGTGCTCACAGCATTAGGTTCGTCGAACACAATTCTTTTGCTTGAGTCTGTTAGCTCATTGCTTTATCCGTAATCAATCAAGCCGCCCGTTCCATGTTCAAATCTGGACTTGCCTTCAGAATAATGACCGCTAACCCTTGTGCGTCTTCGTTAGTAGTACTGTTCATGCCCAAACTTGACACTGTGTAGGGCTGGTTCTCGGTGTAAGCCTCGTCGGTAGTATAGGGACCATGATGGGAACATTTTATACACCTCCGGAGAAGACATTGCAGAAGCATTTGCTTTGGCTGGTTGGTAGACTTTCATCTATCCTCAGATGCTCACACATAACTTATTTGTTCGTTTCAGGGTTTCAACGCCTGTCAAGCCGCTACCCTCAGCCCTCTGTTCCTCTTTAGCCCAGCTATCTTGTCCCGCGCGGCTCTATACACAGTCGGTATTGTTGGGTCGTTATCGTATGTCGGTGCTACTGCGAAGTATGTGTTTCATCCCAAATTGCATAGCCTGTTTTGACACTGACGACGATACAGAAACGATACATTTCTGAATCTAGGCGGTCCCCTTCTCGCGGGTGTCACCGTAGTCGCTCTTGCATCTCTCGCACCTATGGCTCTCCCCCTCGGTGTCCGAAGTCTGGCAGTAACCGAAGCCCTTTCGCTCTATGGTGGGCTTGCTGTGTTTGGAGGTTTTGTTTTGTATGAGTATGTGGCCTAAATCTTGTTTGGCTCTCACTCTCGCTGATGATAACCCGAATCATTTGACAACGACAGCACGCAGAAGATCTTGCACCACGCTCGATTATCAGAACAAGGAGTCATGAAAGCAGACGCTATAAACGAGTCGATTGGGTTGGAATTAGATATGATTAACATCTTCATTCGCTTGGTACAGATTCTTGCTATGCAAGGCAATAATCGGAAGTGATGAGGTGAGATGGTGATCCCAACCAGGGTACTGTTATGGTGTATTACAAGTAACTATGTATCATAATAAATGTAGGCCAACTCTCCAGCGTTGTGAATATGTCTACTCTGGCGTCGGGTGTGAAAGAAGTCCAACTCGCACCAAGTTTCATTGACTTTTCTTTTCTTGACCGATGGATCGGAAACTGCTCCTCTATGAGGGCGTAGCGACGTTTCGTCTCCCGGTGGGCTTGACTTTCAAGCTCCTCCAAGACTTGACCGGTACTTAGTAGAACAGTGCAGAACGGGCGCTAGATAAAAAAATGTTTGCGGAATAAGCGCCGAAAATCCTCTTCTTCATTCCAGGTTTATTCATCATAGTATGTAACTGTGAATTGTTCATTCTCTGATTAATTCTCTATTCAGCTATGTCCTCACGCTACCTATTGGATTGTACGCGCGTTAAACCTTTCTTTGCACGGGCAATCTCTACCTCCCCGACACGCCTGCTCCTCCACTCTTCTCCTTCATCGACTCCACCGCCTCCACCAAATCCACCATTTGCCACGGCCTCTGGAGAGCTTCCACCACAACCGACGATGACAACGCATTACAAAATAACCCTCCACCGCTCCGCCATCTCTCTCGGCTCGCGCATCAAAGATACACTTACCTCCCTTGGTATACACAGAAGATTCCAGACAGTGTATCATAAACATACACCCGAAGCCGCAGGAAAGATTTTGAAGGTGAAAGAGCTCGTGCAGGTGGAGAATGTCCCCGGGTACATGGTCAAGACAAAGGAGGAAATGACGAAAGAGAGACAGGCGAAAAGAGGGTATAAGGTTGTTGGAGACAGGAGAAATGTTATATAGGCATTGGTAAGGGTTAAACTTGTTTAAACACCAGCGGGGGATTCAGCTAATCCACCCATTAGTTTAAATCCATCCGAATTTGCGGCCCATGGCTCTAGCGTGTAGCTAGTGTTCCCCAATTTTAATATCTTGTAAGGGGGGATAATGGCATCCTTCCGAGAAATCAAACCTTTGTCGCGCGCTCAAGCTTACTTGAACCGTTCAAACGACAAAAAGCGATAACGGCAACAACTCCCACAGTGCGTACCAGACCGGTAGATCATCTTCAAATGCTTCCTCCGGTTCTGTTTCTGTTCATCACCTTCTCTATCAATTGCCCTCTTAGTTTCTTGAAATCTTCTCTTCACTCGCGCTTCGTAATATGTGGTCTCCTTCAAGCAGTAGCTGCAAAGATACTTTCACCTCGCTCGGCATTCACTAGAGGTTCCGAATTGACCGCATAGCACATCCAAACATCGAATCACGTATGAAGTCAATAGATCGAGGTCTGAAAGAAATAGGGATTTATATATGTTCTCCCTAGTGAAAAAATAATATCGCAAAGTTAACAGGCGCCACTTGCTATGCATTAAGAGGGAATCGAACCCCCGGCGGGTCGAATACAACGCAATGGCAACGACCCAGGTTACCACTACCCCATTAATGCATATATTATGATTGCTAAAGAGGTGACTTATACATGAGAGAACTTCCTATGTCCTTGTGCAATGATCCCCGCCCCCTCTTTGGAAGGGTTTTGTAGTTGTAGATCACACCGTTTGATCATTTTGCAGTAAATAGTGATCCTGTTTACATGTAAGCAGTCAATGTTTCAATTGTCCAGCTGGAAATCCAGGTTGAAGATTGCTTATGAACAGTCTGTAATAGATAGCCTCGGGGATAGCCTCAGAATTATGCGAAGGGAACCTAGCAAATGAATAAGATCAACAGACCTCTGTTTATAGATATAGATGTAGATAGCACTTGACAAGCAAGAGAATAACAATTTCTTCAATGAATTCGCTCTATCAGGGCTATGTAGACCAGAAAAGATATTTATGAGGTGGCTAGAACATAGCTATATTAGTGAGCCATTACCGCCATTCCCCTCCTCCTCATTTTCAACTCTCCCGACTCTTGCAGGAAGCACTGGAAGTCCACTCATCTTCGACTTCAAGATTTCATACTTCCTCCTCTGGGCCAAGCTAACACTGGGATAGACCTTTTCTTGTGCTTGGATGAAATCAGTGTCTCGGACGAATACGGTCGGGGTGGATGTCGACGGTTCGGTAGCTTGCGTATCTACCACTCCCTTCATTCCCAAATTGTTCAACAAACCCAATGTTCTCCTCAACGCGATAACACCGGCTTCTCGCACCAATGCTTTAAGATCTGCTCCGCTGTACCCATCGCATTTTCCCCCTCTGATGAAGTCCTCTATGAATCCCAGCGCTCGTTCCCTGGCCTCTCCTGAGCCCGGACCCTCTCCAGCAGTGGTATCGGCTTCATCTAACCTATGAGCTCTAATGATTTTACCACCCTCCTCCAACGGCACCCCCCTAACCAATGTCCTAACGATCTCCACCCTCTCCTGCCCAGTCGGCAGATCCACATATAACAACTTATCTAACCTCCCTGGTCTAACCATCGCAGGGTCAATCATATCCGGTCTATTTGTTGCGGCAATTACGTATACAGCCTTCCTTGCATTGTGTGAGTCGAGTCCATCGAGTTCCGTTAGGAGGGTATTGACCACCCGTGCAGAGGATTCGGATAATGAATCGTCCCTACGAGGAACCAGAGCATCGAGCTCGTCGAAGAATACGATACACGGGGAGGAAGCGCGTGCGCGGGAGAATAATTGACGCACGGCGCGTTCGGATTCACCAACGTATTTGTTCAAAAGCTCCGGGCCTTTAACACTGATGAAATTTGCTCGACTCTCATTCGCTACCGCCTTTGCTAGCAATGTCTTCCCGCAACCTGGTGGACCCCAGAGTAAAACCCCACAAGCAGCGTCGATCCCTACCCCTCGGAAGAGGTCGGGGTATTTTATAGGCTGTACCACAGCCATATTCAACTCTTCCCGGAGATTGTGGAGAGCTCCGACGTCAGACCAGGTGACGTCGGGGACTGTAGCGAACCCTTCGCGTTTGGAGGACGGTTGGATTTGGGTGAGGGCGAGGTGGAAGTCGGAGGAGGTTATGCATAATGGAGAGAGTTGGGTGGGGGTCAAAGGGGTAGGGTGGGCGTTGAGGAAGAGGGCGATGGGTCCGAAGGTTGAAGGGAATGAGATATTAGATTTTGAAGATAAGGGTAATGATTCTGGTTCTGGCTGCGAGGCGACGGCATCTCCCCCTTCAAATGTTTGATCAATATCGATCTGCATCATGACCTCGTTAGCCTCGTCAGTTGACATATCTACTTCAGCCGTTGCCACTTCCTGCCTTTCCTCCACGACAGTCGTCATAACGGGGAGTGCAACGTCTGAGATGCCATTGAGCGGTATATCCCCCAACTGTTTAAAAATCCTCTTCACAGCATTAATTCCCGCCGCAGCCGTGAGCGACGATAAATCTGCGCCTACATATCCTGGTGTGGCTTTGGCTAGTGCGGTGAAGTCGAAGTTACCTTCGAGTCGGAGTTTGGAAGAGAGCACCCGGAGGATTCTGCAAGGATCATCAGTGTTATAGGCGGAATCAACGATACAACTTTGAAGTAACGAGGAAGAGAAAGGGTGGGAGAAAGAACGAGCGAGGAAGGAAAAGGTAGAGAAGTGGAAGATGTTGGTACTTACTTTTCCCTAGCTTCATCGTCAGGTACACCCATACTTATCTCATGATCAAACCTCCCTGCTCTCCTCAACGCAGCATCTAACGAATCCGGTCGGTTTGTTGCACCGATTACTATGACAGGTTTGTGCTCGGTTTTGTCCCAGGATAATTCTAAAGTGAAGAAGATGCATGAGCAATAATTTCAGGTAGGCATAGAAAGATACGAGAAAGAATTGAGGACCTATAAGGCAGGGAAAGATCGAGATTAAACGTACCATCCATGCAAGTAAGAAATTGAGCCACGATCCTCCGTTCCATTTCCCTCTGGGCACTTTCACGTTTGGGAGTGACGGCATCGATTTCGTCGATGAATAATAGACTTGGTGCGAGGCGCTATACCGTAGAAACGACCGTTAGCCAGAAATAAAGGGAAACGCGGGGAGGGAGTATGAAGGACACAGAATGGCTCAGGAAAGGAAGGTTCACCTTTGCTTCTTCGAACGCATCCCTAAGTGTCTTCTCTGACTCTCCCGACATCCCAGAGACTATCGACGGTGCCGAAATGTTGATGAATGGTACACCTAACTCCTGATAACCAGACCAAAGTATTCATCAGTGCGAGCCCAGCCACGGTTTAACGTAAAAAGAATCGGAAACGGATAAAGAAGAAACATGAAGGAAACTAGAGAGAATAGAACGCACCCCAGCCATAGCACCGGCTAACATCGTCTTACCACACCCTGGTGGACCATGTAACAGTACCCCTCTCGGAGGCTGTATACCCGTATGCAAGTAGATCTCTGGATGACACAGTGGCATAGCGATATATTCAAGCATTTTCTCGATACAAGCATCGACACCACCCAGGTCAGAGAGTCGAGTAGAGGGAGGGGTGTGATCTTTAGATGTGGTTTTGGTGGTTGTGGAAACTTTTTGTCGCTTACTTTCAGAGTCGGTTGTTCGTGATGAACGAATCTTGCGTTTTCCGTTAACAATCGGGAGAACAGCAGGAGCAGCAACACCATCTTCAGGAGCTTCCACCAGAGTTGAAATCGTTTGATTCGGATTCTGATTGGCCGGAGCTTCCTCCGTTGTAGGAGTGGTCGTAGTCGATGAAATAGCATTCAAATTCGAATTATTCAGGTTGATTTTTGTACTTTTCATGTTATTCCTTTTCCAAAGGCCTTGCATACTTCGATTTAAAGAGTTGTTCGCAACGTTTCCGCCCTGTCTGCCTTCTTCGTAAGCCATTTGACTGACATTCAGCACTTGGAAGAACGCACAGGGGTTTCCATATTCCCTGGAGTTTTTGAATTCAGTCGATTTCCTTACAGTAGGCTCTCCACAGAATTTCGTTCGAGTAAAAGTGAAAAAGGCTAAAGCGCTTGATTACCGAATAAGCGCTGGACGTCGGCCTCTTCCTCTAAGGCCTATCTAAGGCTTTCTTTTAATGGGTTTTCAGTTATTCGCCGAGTCTATGGTACTCGCTAACTTTGTCTTTCCTGATTTGAACAGGATAGAGTGCTAAATTTGCCTTCTTCCAAAAGTCAAGCAGTGATAGTAGTTGGTGGTTGGGCAGCTCTACACAGCATTAATGGGGTAGTGGTAACCTGGGTCGTTGCCATCTCGGTGTTCAGTTCGACCCGCCGGGGGTTCGATTCCCTCTTAATGCATGAGAGTTTTGATTTTTGAGACTTACTGACTTGGAATGTTCTAGGTTTTTCCTGTTGACGCTAGGGCAGTGTAAGGATTCATGTAGAGATAACTTAAAGGCAGTGCCTCACTCATATAATTAGCGCCAGACCTCTCTACCATTTCTCCATTGTGATCGACATCCAGTAATTTCTCTCGACCATGACGGCTATCTCTAATCTCGCAAGCCCGCAATCCTCTCCTCCTCAACCATCACCAGAATCCAGATCCAACGGTTTCCCACCTGGCTACTTCATAATCCGTTCACTAGCAACAGGACGACTACTCGACGTCGCTGGTGATTACGCAGAGGATGGAACAGAGATCATTCTTTGGCCGGAGAAGGAAAGTTCATTGGTTGAATGTCAGTAATCGAGTTCTTCAATTGCTGCTGATGTTCATTGCTCTTTTCCTGGATGTAGCTCGAAGAGATCCTCAGGCCAATAACCAAGTTTTCTTCATTGATACATCCGGTGCTTTATGCTCCAGGGCATCGGGACATGCTATCGATATCGAAGGTGCGAATACACCCTATCTAATACATTCAATGGCCTGACCAGTGTCTTTCAAATCTTGACAGATAACCACCTCGTCCTCCGACACCGTCGTCCTATCTCACTCCCATTTCCCAACCACTACGCTCATCCTCTGCCTAAATTTACCTACACTCCTCTCAGCGGTGAAATTTACGTCGAGTTTGACTGTGATCCAACTTATCCGCTTTTCTCCGCCAATACTTCATGGAAAGACAATACGTATATACTCACCTCCGTCCCTCTACGAAAACCGAAATCCTTTATCGACGATGCCTCGGAATTCATAACGTCCAATTTCGCTTCCCCTCTAGTGTCGTTCTTCCAAGGTGGTACAGACACTCATGCGACGCCGGAGCAAGTAGCTAGCAGCGGCGTTGAATTAGCAGAAGACGAAGTCTTGGAGGAAGATCAAGGAGAAGAAGCAGAAGTAGATAATTCGCTTGATTTAAAGAGGGATGTGAAGATGTTGACGATAACGAAACGAAATTCAGCGGATGGTCACACTGAGTGGAATCTGACAGAGAAAGCCAAATTGAGAAGAAAGTTTGAGTGTGTTTCCTTGAGAGCGGTGAACAGGCGTACGGGTGGTATCTAATCAAGGTTGGTGGATGAAATTTTGGAAGGTTGTAAACTTATGTATTATATCCTATCTCTACAGCATGTATTTTATTTCCTACATGTACAACTGTACGAGTTATTATTGTCATACCTGGGAGGCCCGTTGAGTGTTAATTTCGAAGGTATTGAGAATGTTCACATAATTTACGGATTTCCCCGACGGTAGCCCACTGCCCTACACTCAAGAGTCAGCGTCCATCAATAACACTCGCTCTCGTTCAAGTTAGCAGTCTCCTAGGCGCGCGCACAATTGAATAATGGAGGCCAACAGAACAAATGACAATTTTGAAGCCACAAACTCTATCGAGATAGATAGGCTAAACATTCAAATTCTCTATCCCGGAGACCTTCAATTTAACGATACGGTTGCTCTTTCACACTGCGAGGAATTCATCATTTGAGCACTGACACAATGTTAAAATGAACTTGAGTAAATGAACAATAATCATAAGATTTTATCACTGAGAAAAGTTTGAATTTGCTCAGCATGATTACATTGAGATAATTTAAAGTTTTCACATTTGAGGAAAAGTCAAACTTTTCACTAAGGAGAATATACACAGTGAGTAAAGTTGGTGAAAACTATGTGTAATCTTACTATAGTCTCATTGGATATTTATAACCTTTGATCAATGAGAGAATTGTTCTTTTGCTCAGAATTTTCATGACATTAGAATAATGCTCAAATGATGTATTCCACGCAGTGTCAGCAAAGTGCGGCCCGTATGATGTCAATTTTCACCTCACATCTTTTGTTTTTTCTCACTGTCCTGTCTTCTTTATCTCGTGTTTGTTTCGACAGTAACGAATTGAGCGCATCGCAAGCCGACGGCAGACTTCGAGCGGCGGTCTCAAAGTTCGATCTACACATCGCGTTCGTCTCGCACATCGTAAGGCTCGCACGGCGTCCAGCTTTTCGATACCGAACGCTAAAATGATGTGTGTGCACACCTTCTTCGTTGCATGAGTACTTTACCCCTATCCTGCCGCTGTTCTATAACCTTGGTGTCTAGACAGAGAAATTCTGTGCATCTCATCCTCATATTTCCAGAGAGGAGCTCGGACGACGACAGAGAGCTAAGGAGGAGAAACGTGTCAAGACACAAACTTCCTGAGACTTTAACGGCGACCGCTGTTGCATGTTCTAAACGCGTCTCTCTCATGTGATTTTGTTAGGAGATGCCAACAGTCAACAGTGACTGGTTCAAATCACATCCACCTTGAGTTTCAATCATCTTCTCATAGCTGCCGTTATCGTGGGACAGAGTTGTGAAGTCCAAATTGTTGAGTGCTACTGTGTACTGGTAAGTACAATACGTATAGAGTTCTAGAAAAAGAAAAGGTACATCCTCACGAATCCCGCAATGTTGAAATACTTCCCATACCTACACCTTCCCGGAGTCTGGCGGTGCTTGGGCGACAGAGGGTTTCGAAGGAGATTCAGCGTGGACAGTGGCGACAGACGCTTTCTGTAATCCAAGACGGATACTATCTTTTCATACAGGCACACTCGGTACAGGCTGGGGGCCTGAGACGCCAGGAAACATTCCAGGAAGTTGAATAAAGGGATCTGTCAAGCCTGAAAGGTGAATTCATATTCACAGATGGATCAGTCAATATGTACAGGATATGAATAGAGGAAATCCCAGACTCCCGTTGCGGGTGCCGGATAACTGGCAATGCTACATACTGACAACTAATCCTGAACTGATCTACTAACATGATACGGTGATGTTGTAGCCGCCTCTCATTTACCTTTGAGTTAGAGGAAATGTAGATGATATTGCTCTTTTCCTTTTCCTGATGGGTGCTTTTCGTTCATCTCCTATCCTTTATCCCAGTCATTCTTTTACAGCCTTTATTCGGGTGACCGCTATCCTCCTTGCATGGTCTACTAGCTACCCTGTTTGCCTAACGGTACAGGCAGCCACCACCACCACTACCGTTGATGATGCAAATTCCAGTGCTTTCACGTTCGTTTCGGCTTGGAACGCTATAACTCCCTCAGACCCATGCGATGGGTGTGCTACGAAATTAGATTCAACCCAGGTTCTGGACGGGACATGGCATGATGGATCGGTAGCTGGGAGTACAGCGTCATTCAAGTTCGAAGGTACGATTTTCGACGAGTTTTTATTTTTTTGGTGGACAGTTTAGCCAAGCCCACTCGGGATACAACCCAACTTATCACTTATCAGGTTCCGGTGTAACACTCTACGGTGTGACCAATGCCGACCAAACGTGCGCAATAACATTCGTGCTAGACGGTGGCTCTCCAGTCAATCTTGACCTCTCGTCAATACCTCAATCCCCCACTGAAGTATACAATTATCAGTTCTTCAGTGCATCCGGGCTTTCGAGTGGTTCTCATACTCTTTCGTGGACTATCGAAACTAGTGTCTCGAATGCTGTTGCGTTGATTGACTACGCGATAGTCACTTCCGACGTTGCGAGTTCCTCCACCTCGAGTACTTCCAGTAGTGGCTCAGAGAACACCGGGTCCTCAGTTGTTAATAGTGGTCAAAGTCAAGCCGTCACCTCCTCGTCATCTACGTAGATTAATTTGTTTTCGACTCGTCGTTTCTGCCACTTACGTGTTTTACAGGTCTCAAGTATCCCTTCCCCCCTCTTCCACCCAGAACAACCCGCCTTCCGGAACATCTTTTTCCACGAGCAGCAACCTATCACCAACCACAACTAATGGTCCTTCTCCTACCACTACCGCCACCAACACGTCCTCATCTACTACATCCAATTCTGGTTTCACAGTTTCATCCTCCATTATCCTCATCACAATCGGAACATCCGTGGAAACCTCCACTATGATATTACTACCGAGCCCAACAGCATCAGGCCAAGTGTCCACTGGCACTAGTGCTGCAATACTCGCTTCCCAGAAATCCAAAACGGCCGCTGCGACGATTGTTGGTGCGGTTCTGGGGAGTGTCATCGGTCTGGCGTTGGTTGCTGTCATAGTTTTCTTACTTGCGCGGCGAAGGAGGAAGTCAAAGCAGGCTCCGAGTTCAATTCCAGGGCTCGAGAGTTTTCGCTATGATCATAGTGTGTATTTTTCATTTTCCATCGTGATTTCATTTCACCTTGAAAACATAGATTTGGATAGTCAACTGCCGCTAGAAAAAGGTGCACGACGAGAAATACTTCCAAATGTAACCAGTAGTGCAACTCCCGTGACTCCCGCAAGTCTACATTTAGGTCCGTCTGCGTTACTCTTACCTGTTAGAGGTCAAGTGCGAGACACTGGTGAGTCTTTACAGAGTCACTAAAATTCAGTCCAGTGTGATGTTTACTTATCTCGCGTATCCATCAGAAGAATCTCCATCCGAGTCTACTTCTCATCCTCAACCTGAAGTCCCTAATACCAATACTGCCAATACTACGAACTCAACCAACAGTCCCAACGAACCTCTACCTCCCAGTGAACCTATCCAACAAATGGAACAGCGAATTTATATGCTCGAACAAATGCTTAGACATGCAGATCATGCAGAACTAGCACTTTTCGCGGGTTCTCCTCCGCCATATTGATTAATCTATTGAAAATTTGTTTTCTCTTTGTGATTATACATAGTATCTCCAGTTAGGGTCCATATTTCCGTGCATATCCTGTCTAGGCTTGTATTGTTGAAGAATGACCTGGTTACAACGGTTGCTTCTACGTAAGCTACCATTTTGTACCAGAACTATACCATGCTTCGAACCCATGACGCAGCTGACACAGAGCCTCTTCGAATTCGCTCTCACCGCTCCCACCATGTCGCATTCTATATCCTTGTTGATACTCGGGATTCTGTTATTTTCTGTAACTTCTATCGCTCATGATCACTCTCCGGAGCAAAATCTCTTCAAATTAGAGGAATTTCAAGAATCTTTGAAAGAATCCACTTGGTTGGAGAAGTATGGTCCACAGATTGACCAATCGTTTTCGGGCCCTCTATCTTTCAGCCATTTGCCATACACAAGATGTCTAGAGAACGAAGAAACAAAATTCGACATCGCTATTTTGGGCATGCCGTTTGACACTGCTGTAACCTATAGACCAGGGTTCGGACAATTGATTGTTATGTTGTTGCTGCGACTCACGCTCGGATACTAGAGCAAGATTTGGTCCGTATGCTATACGTTCGGGAAGTCGGAGGCAAAGAGAAGCTAGAGGGTATACATTGTCCTGGGCGAAGGATCCTTTCGCGGAAGGTGTGAAGATAATTGACTGCGGGGATGTGGGTCTCCCAAGTCCATATTGACGATGAGTTAAGTAACCTTACTTGTAGGTACCTGTGAATCCTTTCGACAATGCTCTTGCGATCGACCAAATGGAAGTGGCGTACTCTACATTACTGAGGAGGGCCCTTGCTACGCCTGAAAGAGCAAAGGGTGCTATGCTAAACCCTCATCCACGTATCATAAGGTAAGCGAGCCTGTCAACCTTCGACGAGTACGTTGATCCAGATATCGGGTCAGTCTAGGAGGTGATCATACTATCGTGAGTCGTTGACGGGTCTATCGACCTCAGTGAGATCGCTGAAAAATTTGCATAGGTGCTCCCAATTCTTCGTGCCTTGCACAAGGTCCATGGTCCCATCTCTGTGATACATTTCGATGCTCACCTGGTAACTCAGCGATAAACAGTGCTACATACACCGGCTTTCGTTGGCTAATATATTATCCTTCGATAATAATAACAGGATACCTGGCGCAGTTACCCCGGAGCAGTAACGAATCAGTCTCGAGTGACACATGGCACCTTCTTTGCAGTCGCGCAAGAGGAAGGCCTGATCTCTGACACGAGTATACATGCTGGTATTCGATGCAAGCTTGGAGTGAGTCTGCTACTTTTCAGCACCCTTACCCCAATTCATTCTCAACCTCGAATCTCAGGGGGAGGAAGACCTTGAAAATGATGAGAGCGTAGGTTTCCAACTCATTTCAGGAGACGATATCGACGATTTGGGCATTCCCGAAATCATCCGGCTCATACGCAAGAGAATTGGTGATAGCCCCGTATATCTGAGGTCTGTGATACCACTGTGTCTTGGTGCTCCAATTAACGTACGCCCTCATCCCCGTTAGTTTGGATATCGATGTGATAGGTCCGTATATGGGAATTATCATGAGCATCTTGCACGAACTAATACTGATCATTTGTTTAGATCCAGGACTAGCACCTGCGAGTTAAGCTCATCGCTAGTATGAGTACTTAGACATAAAATCTGAAATCTTCATAGCTGGTACGCCTGAAGCAGGAGGTTGGACGACCCGAGAATTGAAGCGCATTCTTCGCGGACTAGCTGGCCTGAATCTGGTGTACGTGACGTTTGGATTGCCCTTCTGATACATACTGAGAGAGATATTGTACCGCAGAGGCGCTGACATTGTGGAAGTGGCGCCTGCGTACGACAACGGTGAGTTTCTCATGTTTGTGCCACGTACATTCATCTGGGACTGATAAATTCTGAAATTCAGCCGAAATTACTGGCATTGCAGCTGCAGATTTGGTGCACGATTTCCTGATGATGTTCTTGTCCGACCATCCTCCCACTAAACGCAAGGCCAGAGGGGATCCAAGAGACGAGTTGTAGCTTTTCGCGAGATCTCTTGCCATCAGGTGTCGAAGCTGACGCACGTCAACTGTTGAAACAATACAAAGAGGGCACCTTTCATAATGCAACATCGTAACTGCGTATACAGGAAAGATAGCGTAAGATAAATACTGATAGCAATTGTCCATGAGTAAAGAGACTCGAATAAGTTTATGTCCGAGATCAAAGTTGTTCAGCTTTTACCCCATGCACCGGTTACTTGACCAGTTCCTGCATCGTACATAGGTGGACTATCCTCGTATTGTTGCGGCGATGCTGTACGTTGTGGACCTGGGATAGCCCCAGGCAATGATGTCGAAGGAGGACCGGTAGAGTACGGAATATATCCTGCTGTCGGGGGATGCTCTGGTAACGCAGGGACGGAGCCCGAGCGTTCTGGAAGTGGCGGTACAGAATTTGCGCCGTATCCAGTGGCATAACTGCGATCAGGAGCTGTGTTAGCATAGTAGGCGGGTTGGCTATAGTTCATTTGATTCGCGCTATATGGGTCGGTCTGGGGCTGGTCATATTGTGAATAACCACTGGGGTACTGCTCGTGTGCAGAATGGTCTGAAGACATACGTTAACAGATTTACTCAAAGGCTGGCAAAGAACGTAGAACTTACAAGTGGTGCCGCCAGCTGTGTGGCCGTAATTTTGCGCTGATGCAGCCGATGTGGCACGATCATGAGCAAATGCGGGCGCAAGGAATTGGCTATTGTTAGACGGAGAGGTGATACGAGAAGGCCCATTACTGTATGCAGAAGGTGCATAGTTGGAAGGCGCATAAGTATGCGAACTGCCTTGCCTTTGCGGGTTTGGTTGAGGAGGGTAGGAATTGGGCGCCACAGCAGCAGCAGCAGTGTAATTGTCGCGGGTAGGATTGTAATATTCGTCCACGGCGCGGGTGCCTACTGGAGCCTGAACGTAGCCTCCGCCTGCGTAACCACCGCCAGGAGTTGCTTGCCTGCCATATCCAGGCTGAGCAGTAGGAAGAGGGCTGCGATCTTCATAGGGTTCGGCGTAAACATTGTCGCCGTCAACTCGAGCGGTAAGAGGTTGAGTTTCCGAGAATGCAGGCAACCCAACCTCTTTCTGATGAGCTTTCCTGTCCGCTTCGGCCTTGACCGCATCCATTCTCATCTGCTCGGCATAGTCGTTGTATCCATTACCAGCAGCGGGAACGGGGGCCCTTTCACTATCTTTGTTCCAGTCCTTGTTTCGTGGACTACGGTTGCTAATACAACAACGCCCAAGAGTGTACATGCATCCACTGAAGAACAGAAGTACCCACGCAGCTAATGTAAGCCATATGGCGTTCCCCATGCTGGCACTCCCTACGGAGTTGATACGAGATTTGGCGGTGAAGAAAAGAGCGAGATCAAAGATGAAAGCTAAGAGTGCAACAGCAGCCGCGAAGCCTGACACACAGGTGCTACAGCAACTCATAGACATCTCACGAACATGAGCAAGAAGACCGAATACAGCAGAGCCAGCCGCAAGAGCAAGAGCGACGATATGAAGAACGAGTGCATATGTAATCCATTTGACTGCAACCTGTGGAATCTGAAAGGAAGTATCATCTCCTACAAGGCTGTTTATGTCTATCCCCAACCATCAGAAGAATTGTATTTGTGTAAGCAGGTATATTACACACCGAGCTCGTATCCAACAGAAGGACTTGAGCAGGTTGTACCATTCGACAACTCAAGACAATACCCTAGAGTTCCAAAGGTAATTGAGCCATCGGTTGTACTAGCTTTGAGAAAGTAAACCGATTTGAAGTAAGGAACGCAAAAGGAAACAATGGCAAGCAACACCGTTGCCGTTAGTGTGCAGATAAATCCTGGGGTAGCTGGTCGAATACAGCCCATGGATGAAAGAGAAAAAGAGGGATTTGCACAGAGGGTCTTTCCGAAGGCGATGTCGATTACCCGGCCCGGCGCCAGTTTTACTTTGGGCGTCGAAAGAGATTCTTATCTTATGTATGCTCAAGATTCACAATGATCGACACTATGATTCTTCTTCTAGAGGCCTATAACCAGCTATGGCCTATCAATTATCCCAGTTGCTTCAAAAAGCATCGAGCGCGCGCAATTGGCGGTTATGAGACCGAGACAGACTGTCTGCCGAGCGTACTAGTGTACAGTGTCTCCCACTATGTGTACAAACTCCGAAAAAACACATCTCTGTATGTATGAGTGTGAGCGGCTTCTATTTCATTATTTTTTTACACACTGACACACTGACAGAGACACATACTTGATTAGCCGACTACGTATATAAGCGAAGGCCTTGTTATTATGCAGACTTGCCCGTTCACCCAGGTTCACCCTCATTCGACGTTTGCCCGACAATAATCAGTCCTTCTCAGTTCTGTGTTCCGTGGACCCGAGAAGCATTTCTAGATTATTCCGAGGCAACTGCGCACTGGTCGTTCATTGTTTAGCTGCGATTACAAAACATTCAATTGGGAAGAAAACCTTGGCAGAGTGCAAGTAAGTCAGCGAAAATGTTGCCGGATCTGTTTAATATAGCTGCGCTTACTGTCCACTTCCCGTACCATCCTGTGCCAAGTATACACAAATTCTTTCTTCTCTCACAATGTCGGTGTGTTCCCTAGAGGTGATTGCTGGCCCGGCGCATAGAGTCATAGTTACAAGTGTAAGCATATTCTTTGGATGCTTGGGATTTGTGTTGGTATGTCCCTAAGCGTTTGAAGGAAAAAAGAAATTCTAGTGTTCAAAATATATCTTTAGAGTGTGATAACTGCAGTCATTCATTTATTTTCCCCCGTATCATCTCGGCCACATGTCCCCCTCAAATCCTACACTGTTTCGAGGTCCTCTTCTCGCCAAACAATTCGTCGCAGGATCAGAGCTCAACCTTCATTTCCTACTTCTTCGCCCTCCTCTGTTTCAACAGACACGCTTGATTCTGTGGACTTGAAGCTCCCGAAAGCTTTACAATCTTTGACCCCATCGACGGAATTTCAAATGAATTCGTTGCCATACCCTGTCTATGATCATTTTCCACCAATGGATCCTTCGCCAACGTCTGAGATACCCCATGTTGTGGTGACCAAAACCTCCTTAGACGAAGCGACTCGCAGTTCGCACGGCAAACAGCGACTCGAAAACACCGGTAGAAGGCCAGCGTTATTTTGCAGTACAACTACTGGGACCGAGGGTGCCTTACGTGGGAGTCGTAGTATGTCGTTCTTTAGATCGAAGGGTCACCAGAGAACACCTAGTGACCCACCTACTTCCAAGGTATGTCCACGATTTCCACTGTTAACCATATATGTTTCTTATATATTCACAGACACCTTCATCTCCATTTGAGACTGTGGGGCGTGAGAAGGAAAAGAAGAAGAAAATTCAGGTTGCACGTCAGCGTACGCAACCGTACGAGGCACCGTATTTTGTCCCTACTCCCGTCTCGCCTTCTTCGACAGAATATCTGCGACCTCGACTGAATCCTGTTCGTAGTCAGACAATGCCTTTTCCTCAGAGGAGGGCAACATGATGGCCTTCTGTGCGCCTACACTGGGCCTCTATCTAAATTATCTGCCTCGCTTGCCCAATTATAGGCCCTCATTAACCAGGTTCTTCACCTTTAATTACACACTGATTGTACCGCTAGATTTGCGAAGGCAAACACATGGACATCGTTGTATCATCCATACTGTACTTATTGCTTAATTCTGCTACAAATTTGGATGAAATGGGGTAGTGGAAGAGCTGATAAGATATCTGATAAGCACGTGGTTTCAGTTAAAAACGCCTCCGGAGACGGAAGATCAGAGATATCACAAAATTACACGAGCCTCTTTCGAACCGCTATAACGTCACCTCGAATACGACAGTGAGCCTGAAAGCCATGTCGGCATTGTCTACCCGAGAGAATTCTCCAGCACGACCGGCCTCTCATCTAGCTCTTGGCAACCCGACTGTTATGCCTAGAACTCCCAAAGCTTTGACACCACGGCCACAGGCAGAACAAAATATCATCCCAGGCCCTTCTTCTGCTCAATCATTCGAGATGTCTCGCCCTCTGAATGTCACAGATGCCCTCAGCTATCTGGATGATGTCAAACACCAATTCGCAGAGAAACCAGAGGTTTACAATAGGTTTTTGGATATCATGAAAGATTTCAAGAGCCAACAGTGCGTCATATCTCGCTTGGCAATATTCTTTGCTGCTAATCTCTACTACCACTTTCTACTCAGGATTGACACTCCAGGTGTCATTGGCCGGGTATCGAAACTCTTTCACGGAAATCCCCCTCTGATTCAAGGATTCAATACTTTTCTTCCAGTTGGATACCGTATCGACGTTTCTGGGGATCCGCTGGATCCCAATACAATCACAGTGACTACTCCACAAGGCACAACTACGCAGACTACCACTCAAAGTTCCACCGCACACGTACTTCGCACCATTTCGCACCCGCCGCGTGACATTCCTGGGTTCGGACCCAATCTTGCACAATCTTTTCCTTTCCCCGGAATCAATACCCCAAATGGCGCCTCGCCTCTCACACCTTTGAATCCAATTTCGCGATCTATCACACCACAGCAGCCGTTCCATATTCCTCATCAGTCACTCGTATTCGACCTCCCGTTTTCGCCTGGAATACAACAAACTCAGACCACTGCTGCTGCGTCTTTGCTCGGCAACCTGAACAACAAGAATCTGATCGAAAAGCAACCGCAAGGGGAAGAATTCAACCACGCGATTCAGTATCTGAACAAAATTAAAAACAGATATTCCGACGACGCGAATACTTACAAGCAGTTTTTGGATATATTACAAGCATATCAAAAGGAGCAGAGGCACCTGCAAGATGTCAGCTACTTCTTTTTCAGTCTATTGATCCTAACTGATTCTATTGCAGTCGCAAGTTTATGTCCAAGTACAAATTCTATTCAAAGACGCGCCCGATCTCTTAGCTGAATTCAAAGACTTTCTTCCTGAGATCACTGGGGGTATACCTCATCCCGGAAACGCTATGTTGCCGCCACCTTCAGGAGCTGGTCCCAGCTCGCAGCCATGGAGCAACCCCAACGACTCTGCACCCGTTTCTCCTGAGAAAGTATCGAAAAAGCCAGTTGCCCCAGGCGTAAAGCGAAAGAAACGTGTTATGGAGAAAGAGCCGACGCCAGCACCTCCGTCGAAACCTGCCCCTAGTAGGGTATGTGATCGAATTGACATCTCAACATGATTCAAATATTTCTTATCTTTAGGCCAAAAAACCCAAAGTTGCTCACAAAGGCGATCCAGGATCTCCTTCATTCTCCTCTTTCCCGTTGCCAAAATCACCGCACACATCAAACTCAGCGCCTTCATTACCTCCTATCCTCCAACACTCTCAAGTCCCATCTACACCTTCGTTTGTCCCAGCACCTCCTATCCCCACTACTCCAAGTAAACTCATGTTCTTCGATCGCTTAAAGAAAACTTTGGAGAATCGAGAAATTTACGAAGAATTTTTAAAGCTTCTCGGTCTTTACTCGAAGGATATCATAAACGTGAAAACATTGATTAGCCGTGCTGCGGTATTTCTTGGGGAGGGAGACTTGATGGGCGAGTTTAAGGAGGTCCTCGGTTATGATTCGAAGCAAGACGACGTGGAGAACGGACCACCTGGTAGCATTCGCACTGGTCCTCCTGAGGCGCTGGCTGCGCAGCCCAGTGACGACGGACAAGGACCAAGCTATAGAAAGTTGCCTTGGAGTGTAAGTCATTTCTTCTTTCTTACTTTCCTTATGTTCCCTCAAAATTCTCAGGAGGTGCGCCTTGCCTGTTCAGGCCGCGATGAACTCTGCCGCTCCGTCTTGAATGATGGATGGGTTTCTCACCCTACTTGGGCGTCTGAAGAAGCCGGTTTTTTGACGCTCAAGAAAAACTCTTTCGAAGATGCACTTCATAAGAGCGAGGAGGAACGCCACGAATACCACGTTCATCTAGAAGCAATGACTCGCACTATTGCTCTTCTAGAGCCACTCAATGAGCGCATCGAAGCTATGACTGCTGATGAACGTAGTCTATACAGACTCCCTCCGGGTCTCGGGGGACTCAGTAAAGGCATCTATACCCGGATAATCAAAAAGGTTTACGGCCGAGATAATGGTGCAGAGATCATTCAAGCTCTTCAAGAATGCCCTGGAGTCGCCATTCCTGTTGTCCTTTCCAGGCTCAAGCAAAAGGATGACGAATGGCGTCGTGCTCACCGTGAATGGAGTCGCACATGGCGGGAAGTTGACTGCAAGAATTTTTACAAGTCTCTTGATCATCAAGGTATCAGCTTCAAGCAAAATGATAAAAAGGCCATCACTGCGAAACATTTCGTTGCAGACATCGAGTCGATACAGGCTCGGCAGCTTGACGAGATCGACGATCTCAATGCTCGCTTCCAGAGCGGGGATGAGAAGGGAAAGCAGAAAGCCTGGACTTCGCCATTCGCTCGGGGTTCTCTCCCAGCACAGCTTGAATTCCAGATCCAGGACACGGCCGTGTTACATGACTGTCTAAAACTGGTTTATTCATTTCTCGATCGTTCTCAAGGCCAGTACAGTGTGCTTGAGCGACGCAGTGTTGAAAAGTTCCTGAGAGTGTTCGTACCAACCCTCTTGATGTATCCTGTTACCGAATTCAACCTCGCGTGTGAACCACAACACGACGGGGTAGGTACGAATACTGGGGGTGCTGACGATTTGAATGGAATGATTGAAGGCAACCCAACGGATTCTTCTGCAGGTTCCAAAGGCGGAAGGAAAGTATCTGGCCAGTCTAACGGTATCGTAGCTGGTGACTTGCGGAAGAAACTTCTCAAGACAGCCAAAGAGCGGCGTCGTAAACGCGAGGAACGCGGTGGTTCAGTTTCAGCGGCGGCATCTAGAGCTGGCTCTCCGCCATTTTTTGAGAGTCATCGATCTCCGCTAGTACCAGCGTCGCGTCAGGAAGAGGATCCCGTCGCCACCGCTCATGAAGATATCTGGATTAGAGAGTCTTCTGCCACAGGAGCGACAACCATGGACTCCATTAACTCTGACGAATCTAGAAACGGCAATTTCGAAAGGCCATTCTTCGCAAACACAACTTTCTATACACTTTTTCGTCTGCTTCAGGTAAGGACGTCTATCATCGCCGAAGGTGACTAATTCTTAAGGTGCCACTTAGTTATTGTATTCCCGACTTCTCATGTGCAAGGAGATCGGACAAGACCTTGCACTCAGAAAGCACGCGCAACTGCTTTCTAATCCAGTCGCAGTTCAATTAGGTCTGGATGACCCCAACGGACCAGCGACAGTTTTAGCGCAAGCTATGGAACAGCTGAATGGTGGTACAAATGTGGTCTACATGTATTTATTGGATGCATGCGAGAAGGTATTTGCGGGAGACCTTGATCAAGTTTCGTTTGAGGAGCACATGAGATGGTTTTTCGGCAATAAGGCGAGGATGGACGAACACTTCTTCATAATAATAACTGATGAATCTATTCTTAGGCCTATCACTTGTTTACTTTGGACAAGTTGATTATAGCTCTTGTTAAGCAGGTTGAATTCTTTTTACGTCGCAGAGTTATAACGGATCTTAAATATGCTCAATACAGGTGCAAACAATCACCTCTGATGCGAAGTGTCAGGAGCTTTGGTCCTTATTGCAAAGTGCACAAGTGTCAGAGTCGATTACGAATCAAGACGTTATCCGATATCGTAGGGAGGCGGAGACGAATGTCGGGCAAGATGGTAATCTTTACAAGATTCAATGGGTAAGTAAAGTCGGTTTATTTCTGTAACAGCAACGTTGTGACTATAAATCAAAAGGAGCGGGAGCTGAAAATAATGCGAATCCATTTGATGAGACAGGAAGATGCGAGCGTCAACAGTTTCCGAAAACCTCACAGTCGATGGAGAGCATATGTGGACAGTTGGATTCTCCGGTATCCCACGGAGTGGATGCCCTCACAAAGTAAAGAAGCCGGACCTCATCCTGTTTTCCTGCGAAGGTAAGTTCACATCATCAATACAGGATGTTGCCGAGGTTGATCTTTCAACCAATAATAGGACTCGGCAATTGAGTGAAAACAGAACGGTCACGATGGAGGGGGAAGTGAAAATTGGAATTTCATTGCCAGAATACAAGATTGTGTACGAAAGAGGTTCTGAAGAGACCGTTACAGTGAGGCAGAAAGACAGTGCCATGTTGGAGGAAAGAGCCCACAGTAGAAGAGAGCAAGGCAAGCTATTTATTAGGAGAGTAATTTTAAAAATAGATTGAAAGTTTGTAATAAATGTACATATACATCCGATGCTTTTATCAACCTTGAACACTCGCACACCCCCCATCACTTAACCCTCTCTTGGCACTATAGATATCCTTTGCCAAGTAAATGCTCTCACTGTCGGAGCCTTCGTCATCTACGTCCACCGCTTTATTCTCTAACAGTCGTGAACATCGGCGACGTCGACGCTCACCTCGTTATTCTTCGCCTTCGCCTAGTCTTCTTTCCTTCCTAGCAACTGTTGTCAGCTCAACTTTCGTGAGCGCTAGCCCTGTTGCGCTCCCATTTCTCTGTCCAGGTGTCGAGGAGGAATTTTCTTTTCCCAGACGCGAAATATCTCCAGTCGACACAAAGACAACGAGAACAAAGGGCAGGAGAAGACGTCTGCCAGACAGATATGTGAGAGGAAGCGACGGCCTTTGGAGAAAAACTGATTGGAGCCTGTATGGTTCATCAATGTGTGTTGTACGTCTGTCATTGGCTATCTATCTGCCATTGCTTTACTTATATTTCGCTCACAGGATTGCCCGCAATCTACCTCCTCAACGTCCATGCCTACCGCTGATGCTGACGACTCTGTAAATACCGGAGCAGTCTCTCCCACTACTACTACATCTACGGCAGCGGCATCAACTACCTCGGCAGATGATTTCATGGATTCTTTACCTCCCGGATGGAAGCCTATCGTAGAACACGATAATACAGCCAAAACTCTAAGTATATCCCTCTCTCTCGCTTTCTTCATCTGCATTACCATGATATTCTGTGTAATCTGGAGAAGAGGAAAGAGGCGTTTGAAAGACGTCGAGAAACCCGTTCGCAAAAGTAAAGCAAACTCCAGTGACGATCTCGAGGTCATGATTGAAAAGGAAGTCGAGTCGAAGAAGAGGGTGTTGGCTAGGGCTACCGCTCGTTGGAAGGCCAACGCTCGTTATACCTTCAGGCAGAGGAGAGGCAAACGTAGGGTTGTACCTCACACCGAGGGTGATGCAGATGTTCCTACCACAAACACCACTTTAACCGAAAGCTCTCCATCTTCGCCGGCACATTCCAGGCGTTCTTCAGTTGATTCTGTCTTAACTCCGAAAGCAGATTCTTTTGTCGACCAGATACCACTCAGCACATCGGGAGAGCGGCCCTCTCTGCTATCGCCACCAGTAACTTCTCCACCTGCTTACCTTCATCATTTTCTCTCATCCAACATAGCGCCTTCTGGCAATATTACACCTACAGCCTCTTATATCCAATCCCGTAGGACGTCAATGTCATCCTTCACTCCAGACGCGCAATGTATCGATCAGCCGGCTCCCTACACCTCTTCTCACCATATGGCACATGTGGCAACAGACGACAAGGCCCTTCTACAGCGATTGAACCAACTGGTTAGTGCTCCTGATGTATCAGGGCTTTCAACCAGACACGACACGACAACTTTTGCCCCTGTCTGGCAGGACGAAGAATTATCCGATTATACTGAACTAGAAGAACCTCGCCGAGAGTCCACATCTACTGAACCTGTAAACAATACTAGGCACGCTTACCAATATCCTTCCCACAATGGTGGCATCATGGTTTTCCCTCCTCCTCCCGTTCTCTCTTTTTCCTTGAACGAAAAAGGCAAGGGGGTAGAAGTTTATCCGTACGAGTATTCTTATCACCCAGATCGATCTTACGGGTCCTCGTTCGAGTATGAACAGGCTATACTGGACGTCGAACCTGAGGCAGGTCCGAGTGCTCCGCCATTCGAGCCTACGTCTGGAGTATTTGACACAACTCCCAGTGCCCCACCATTTGAACCTTCCGAGAATCATATTTTAGGACACCCGAGTGCCCCTCATCTACAGGCCTCGGATGACTTGAATGGTGCTTTCGTGGATGGGGGATCGACCGTAGTCGAGACATCCGACCAAAATACTTCGACGGGGAAGTTCGCTGTGTTATCGGAAGATTCAATACGTCCCTTGAGAACATGTGTTCCTGTTGTTTCCCCGGAAGAGTCTTCGCTTGATGAACTACTTGCATCTCACAATGACAGAGATCCGGACGGGAGAACGTTCGAGTCTTCTCCTTCTATGTAGCTCATATCCTCTGGATCTTCGGTATGCTTTTCACCGCGCTCTTCTCTTTTCCTTTTTGCTGGTTTACATATTCAAGGAACTATTCGTACGTCACGCAACTGTAGCAATCTATATTTACCCTTTCTTGCATTCGTCAAAACATATACTTAGCTCCTGTATCCAATATGTCGTTCACAAACAATCTCAAAGCCGTATAATTTTCGCATCGTGCCCCGAAATCTAGTTATCTGATCTAACACGCAAGGGGTTCCAATTTCTCACTAGGAAACGTCTACAATGTATTGCAAAACTTCGGTAACCGGTGAAGCTTGAGTCTCAACATGCTGGTATCAATCAATTCTTCAACAATGCAGACAGATTCAATAACCAATCTTCATGATAAAAGAAAGATAAGCAGGAACCGGCACGGTTCCCTTGAGGAAGGACCTGATAATCCACGGTTCCACCTAAGCCCCATCCTGCTCCATCAATGCTCTGCTTATCTTATTGAGGCAATCAATGTCAATTCAAGTTGACAGTGACCTTTTCACGAGCGTGCGTAGGATCAATGAGAATCCATGTGCTTTCTTCGTGTTTGTCTCCAAACGATAGACGATCGAAATTGCAACGTGGAATAAATTGAGCAAGATTTTTTCTCTCCCAGGTGAAGGTACCTGATTACTGGTAGAAAAAGACTCCTCGACATTGGACAGTGCACCCGGCGATGACACCAATGCCCGAATGTCCATACCCATGGCAGAAGGCAATAATCCAGATCGAGCTGCGGATCGTGGATAAAATTCCGGCAGTCGTGTCGAGCTGCCTTACGACCTTCAGACTTCCACTTCCGGAGAATATCAGAGAATATTTTCGGCATATGCTACACTGCGAATGGAAATGTATAGGCATGGGAAGAATGATAATCCTGGCCTATGCTAGAGAAGGGCCGAACACTTTTCAAGTTTGAATTTACAATTTCATTCCTGTGAGCTCATGAAAGTGGTGGCCAACATCTGAGATGATCACTATTTCAATAAAAATAAACTAATGCACCTCCTAAGAATTAAGAAATCAGTCTACTTGCATGAAAATTAGCTGGATAATCCATCCGCCAGCTCAGGCTGGCTGTGCTCTGTTTTGTGCAAGACTTGGCACTCAGTAAATCTTTTAGAATAAATATTTCCTGAATTGTGGGGTTTTTTTGGCATTCTGATTAATCTAGGTTAGAAGAGCCCTCCATATATTAGGGGGATACTCTGTACATTACATAAGAACACAGCATAGACACTACCTAATGTAGAGATGGCATTATTACCATACAAGTCCCTTAGTTGCTCTCTAGCCAGCTGAGGTGAGCTCCTAGTATATCTATTGCTAGACTATCATACTGACATACATATAATTTACATGAACAGGTACTTAGGACAATTGAGTCACTTTTTAGCCAACTGAGAATTTACATTAACACATACTACTGTGCTTCATGTCATTTTTATGAAGATCATGATTTGAAGGAGCTGGAATTTGTGTTGAACATGGCTATGCAGCTTACATGCCACTAATATGATCATGTGTTATACTATATCATATGTAGTTATATGTAGTTATATACCATATGCAGATTCCTCAGTACTTCCTTATGTAATACTGTCATACATTTATGTATATATACTGGCTACTACAGCTTCTGACCCTAGTTACCAATCGGCCCTTGGCACGGCTTACTGGTATACATGATCTTAGATGAAATACAGTTGCCTGTGATTGCTGAGGTCTCCTCGATGGAATGTGACCCTTCTCACATGTCAAGGAAGCTTTGAAACATGGGCAAACAGCGCGTAGAAGTTGTACCAGGACATCTTGTGTGCTTGTGTATGCACCCCAGCATAGGTTTTGTTCATTTTGGACTGAGTTTCAAAAGAGATCCCAAGTAGACACTAGCGAACTTTCATCTAATGAGTGCAAACAAAATCCATCCATTATAGTAGGCAATTTCACATATGATGACATCTGGTATGTGCTTTCAATCCATATTTGTTGCATAATGAGGAACAAGGAGTCAAATGCACATGAGTTATTTGACCATTGCAAAGTCACTATATTATTTTGTTGGTATTGGTTGCGAACATTGAAGACTGATTTGAGAGGCAAAGGCGATGGAACAACATGATCTATTGAGCTTGGAATAGCTAGTGTTGCAGTCAGGGTAACAGTACCCATGGCTTGAAAAGCAAACTCAACAGTAGATGGGCCTGCTGGCTCTGTTGCTTTGAGGTGACAAATTGAATGCTCTTTAATGTGTCTCACTTTCTTGCTCAGTGATTTACCATTTTCATTGAGGTTGGCTTCTATAGCTTTGCGCTTGAGTGTGTTAGTGGCAAGAAGTGGAGCACTGTTGACTGAAGTAAAAGTAATCTTTGCCTTAGATGCCACTGTGACCGACTTCTCTTTGGTTTTTGATGCAATAATAGACCATGGAATGACATTGTGTTGTTCAACAACATAAGGATCTCTTGCAGACCACCTGATTGAAGTATGGGTAAGAGGTGGATTATAATATGTTCCTTTCCACTTTCTGAACAATTCAATAAGAACCAATCTTGTTGTTTCTTGCACAGTGTTGTCACACTTGCCTTCATATCTCAATTGTGTAATTTCATCTAATAGTTCCAATTCTCTGAATTCCTTCTGTAGTGCCCCAGAAGCACCCCCTGTTATATATTTTGCATCGAATCCTTGTAAAATTGCTGCGTTATAATAACTTTTGCTCCGAGATAATGCAGTGTAATATGCATGATGTCCATCAAGGGTGTTTAAGTCAGTTGTGTTCACAAGTAGGCTTTGACCTTGTGAGGTGTGTGCAGTCATAGCAAAGCCAAGCAGTATGTCAACTTGATTCCTTGTGATATTAATCTTTGTATCATCTGGAAGATAGACGTATCCTTTGTTTTCCCTTCTAATGATAGGAACAACATTTGATAGTAGATGCTGGATTTGGATAGGCGAAGGTGGGTTATTGGGTTCAACAAACAAAACATCCAGTACCATTTGTCCATGCTTACCCTTTTTGCATTGCCATAAGTACACAGTACCTTGCTGGCCCTTAGTGATGTTTAACTTTGTTGCCATATTGTAACAGATAATTACTGGCATCCCATAGCACAATGGTAGTACTGCAGGTGCATGATATTCATGCGTAGATGGAGGAAGATCCCAAAGTATTTTCTGCAGGGTCATGGCTCATTGGTGTTTACTTTAGTCTTCTCTATTGTATTCAATGATTTATGATCACCTTTTTTTTTGCAGCTGTGACTATAGAGTCTTCACTGTGAAATAATATTAGTTTCTGATTTGTATCAGATGCAAATCTCATTGCACCTATGTGATTGATCTCATCTTTCTGTTTGTTTTCACCCACAATAACAGGAGCATTCTACCATGGTACAGAGCCAATATAGTGTTGACCTAGTTTATTAGCAGAGACAAGATGATCTAGGCATCTGATATCTTTGGTGCAAGCCTTGTATCACATATTCTCTAGAGCTTTGCGAAATTGGGTATCTTCTTTGGAATGGCCCTGATTGCGCATATTCTTTCTCAATATGACTACAGTGGTGACTTGATGCCACAATGCCTTCCCAATTGCTACGTGTTGACCATTCAATGACTTAGGATCCATACTAGCATGGTGTATGTACAATGAAACTGATTCACCTCCAATTGGTGGAAGTTGTGCAAAATCACCGGCAAAGATCATGTTCAAACCACCAAATGCTAATTCTGCTTCATTGCGCACTTTAGCAAGTCTTTCTGAAATGCAGTACATTTCGACACATGATACCATCGAAACCTCATCCAATATAACATATTCAATACCTTGCAAACATGAACAGACCTCTGACATTGTGGAGATTGGTGCTTCCTCAAACTTACCATTTATCCCAAGAAGAAAATGGTAAGTTGAACCCCCTAATAATGCAGCAGCATTCCCAGTTGGGGCAACTATGATAACAGCATGTCTGCGTTTTTGAAATTAAAAGAATTCGAGGACAGCTTTGATAATTTGTGATTTAGCTGTTCCGCCCATTCCTGTCATGCCCTGGCTACAACCAGACCAGTACCAGTACTCGCCAGACATTGTCACACATCCTACCCACCTCCTGTTTGCCCTTTTACACCTCCCCAGGTACCACCATGCACTTCCCCAAGTGTCCTGACATACCTACCCAAAC
>MU795273.1:0-34244 GCA_027886305.1 Lentinula aff. lateritia | reverse complement strand
AATAAGGTCAATATCTTATCAGTCTGCCACATTTCGGCAGTTTCCAATAAGTTTAGGCTAAGCCACGTGAACTTATCAGAATTTGCACGCAGTGTCAACGAACGTAAGTCCAGGACCTGAACATATTGTGTCTCTATGATTTCTGACAACACAGATCGATCAGAAGACTCTTACCGCGAATGAGAATACCACCGAGGTATGCCATGTGCCAGGGTGTCATTTTTCCATTATCAGTGGAGTATTGTTGCATGGGGGAAGACTCATTGTTTCGCGAAGAAACCATCAAATCAACGCAGTACACGGAAAGTTACCTGAAACATAAAACATACCCAGACACAGTTAGGAAATTCAACTCCACGGATCATCAACGGGGTAAAGAGTATAGTTTTCGCCGCGGAACGAGCCGATCCTGCAGGAGGGCTTTGGAGAGGCGTGTAGAACGGTACGCCTGGGGCACGCTTACTGACAAATATGGGGGAGACATGGTTATGGTCAGTGAAAAGGTCCAAAAGTCGAGGAAGTTGAAGCTGAGGAGCTATTGCACAATATATATAGGTAACTTCAAGTTATTCCTGATCAATCACCGATTCTAATCCTTCACGACATTTTGTAACTCAATGCTCACATTCGTAACCTAATAACTTAAACTAGCTCAATCATATGAGTTCTACAGTCCTATGCCATCTGTCTTGCAACAAAAACATATGCATCTCCGCTATAATTGGTTCTTCAAGATACCATCTGTCTTACAACAAAAACATATGCGTCTCCGCTATAATTGGTTCTTCAAGTGCCAATGAGTTAAATAGTACATTACAGGAATTACCAGCAAATGTAAGCACTCAGTAAATACTTCACATTCACAATGTCATGCCCGCTAAACAGAGGCGACGGGCTTCAGGTCAGCATCCTTCACCGTGTTGGACATCGATTCCATGCCAAAGTCTTCTTCCCTGGTAACATCGACGCGGACCTAAAGAAGGGTAAGCGCAAGCATATTCAACGCTTTTGAGCAAGAACGTACTTGAGGTCCACCCCCGCCCATGTTTCGAACCGCACTACGATCATTTCCGGTGACGAAGTTAAGTTCTTGAAATTTGAAGGTGCTTTTACCTGTACCATCATGACCGCGGCGCAGCTTTTTACGCTCATTGAGATTCTGAAATGCAGGGGTACTCCATCAACAACATTCTAGCTCGCTAGGAATACAACGACAAAACTCACGAGGAACAAAGTGTTACTGATTCACATGTGAAGAATTGTAAAACTTGATTCCAAGTCAGAGAAGGCAACGTACGAGTATAAGCGCGCTAGTAAACAAAGGCTCAGAAATTGTCAATATTCCAAGGCAGATACACATACCTTGCGACCAAGCAAACAGTTGGTGGATTGCTGTTGTAGGACTAGCAACCTGTGATATGATAACAGAATGCACCATCGTCAAAAAAAAATGGTTCACTCACGACTCCTGTGATATGACCGATCTGGTGGAAAACGGTTCTTGAGTATTATGAAGATGACCGCTAGCTAGAAATTCGTACAGTGAAAAGAGTGACAGGAAAGGCGCATTCGATAGCAACCAAGATCAGATTGTATACCATCCAATCAGTTTCTGAAAGCCCTTTCAAAAAGAATGGAAAATATATGAATATAGTAGATAGCTCACGCCTGAAGCCAGTTCGTCTGTACAAGAGCGTTGCAACAAGGGATATCCTAAAGGTTACTTAGACTCGATACACAATAGAGAGAGGGGGAGTGCTCACATTACAGTCATATCTGTTGCAATCGCAACAGACTCCCAAGCTACAGCAATAGGTACAAATTTCGTATAGCCTTCCGTGGTCGCTGAACCACTGGCATCAAGGGCGAGAAGACTACCAGACATGAACAATCCCATGAACACTTGAACGAATCCAAGAGTACATGTGAAGGCGAAAATTGCATTAGCCAGGTATGGATGTTGCAGTGCCAGCATTCTTCTAGTGCGGTTAATCAAGAAGAACTAGGGAAACCTGATGAGTGTCTTGTGTAAAAATTTTCATCAGTGACGACACACTTGAGTTGGTGCAGCAGTCCTGTTCGATACGTGGAAATGAGATCAGCAGGTTGTGGGTAAAGCTTGTTGGACTCGTACAAAACAATGAAGATGGGGCCACTGTCGTATTGCTATAATAATCATAAGCAGTTTGTACATGCACTGTTCAATAGGGAGGATCACGTACCCAGTGAGCCGCGTACAATGTGGCAGCATTGCCAAAATTACTGACAGTATACATCCAGAGATACTATGTGGCACTTGTGAAGGGCTGCACAAATGACCAGAAATATATCATACCTCCCAAGATATGGCAACGTGGGTGATGTCGAGTATAATAATCCAGTAAACAAGTCCACTGAAAGAGTAGCATTACATGGAAGTCCGAGGATACAATAGGCAACAATATATGTCAAAATGACAGCGCACCGAATAGTCCACTAATCAAAAAGTGAGCTCATCAAACGCAGAATCCGAGTCCACAAGTAGTAAGTACCCACGCCGTCGTTGAACTTGCTAGTGAAATATGTCACCCATTCTGCCACATGAATCCATCAATTACATTTTCAAGTCGAAACTTTGAGGGAGTAGTACTCACGCATGAACAAGATGCCAAAGAGAAATGTGCTGAAGAGGACACCGAGTTGAACAGTACCGAGGGTTTCTGCAATAGCCTGAGTGGTTAACGTGGACATGACCCGGAAGGAATGGAGAGAATCTGCAGCATTTTTCGGGAAGCGTAGACATAGTATATAGCACAGGAAGAATTAATAGAACATAAATGATAGTAAACAACGGAGTCTGTGAAAAAACCGTGCCATCCGTATCGTGCAGATCTCAGGCTCGGCGCAATTCTGCATGACCTTGATAATCAATGATGGACAGATGGACAGCCGCCATAGCCTGTGTATGCAAAAATTATGCATCCTTCTGCAGCTTTAATTTTCTCCGGTTTTTCTGCAGGCGCAGAGGAGGGGGATTCCGGAGAAGGCCGGAGATCTCTACAGTATGATTCTCAAGCAGAAATCTGACGGTGACCATGCAGCGTACTTGCGAGATTTGCTCGAGATGGGATTCCTCTGCCTCAGGCTAATGTCGCCCTGCATAGAATGCGGGTGTAGGATGTTGCTTTTACCGCCGCGGCTCCGACATTTGTATGTTTCACCATAGTCACACATTCACTGCCGCATTGAAGGCCGCATAGAAGGTCATAGACCTCTAGTTTGAATCTACGTAACGTATTCTAAAGTTTCGTGGCAGAGAATCTTTAGAAATACACTGCCATTTTGTCAAGATTTAATGAGCTGAAAGCAGCATGAGCCATTGAGAGCCATATCTATGAGGTTGACGAGGTTCAAAAGTTGTGAACTTGCAATGATTTGAAGTACTCACATTGTAGTACAGATAAGAAAGACGATCGTCCTTGGCCGATTTCAAGGTCAGGAAACGAATTCCGGTTACTGCTCCGAGTGCGACGAGAACCAGCATGACAAGTTGATTGGCTTCGGATAACAAGCATAGCGCGATCGACCAGACGCTCAATAAGATGGGCATGGTGATCCTAGAGAATACCGGAAACGAGAGGGTAAAAGTCCGTCTCCCCAGGAGGGCATCACCTTCATCATCCCGAAAATCTTGGGCGTGAATTGTGGTAAATATAATCAAAGCACTTCCAATAATGGCGCCTAATTGATTCCGATTGAGTTTCTCCGAAGAGTCTAGAATTAAATTAAATTAAAAAATCAATACAGAAAAGGAGATAGATCATTTGCATACCCGCAATCTGCGTAGCTCCGTATTCGAACAGGGCGTAGAATCCGGCGCAGCAGCCATTCTTAGAAAGCCAATGACTATGACCTCCACCGCTGCAATAGATACTGGTGAGGACACAGATTGCCATTCCTGATGGAACTGCTCCCGCATACAGCGAAAGCGCGAGGTCGACAGGCGCAAGCACCCAGCCCAGAGTTATTGCTGAGTCGACGCTGATACGCTTCGCAGGAATCGGTCGAGTTGGCTTATTGACAGCGTCCTCTTCGGGGGATGTACCAAAAGTCTGATTCGTCACTGTGAAGTAAAGGAGGTGCATCCAAATCCAGAACACAACGAGAAAAAATCGGGAAACAGTATGATGCGAGGCCAAAGCTTGAGAGAAGACAGTCTAACCACAACTGTTAGTATTCCCCAATTTTTGCATACGCATACGAATAAATTTCACCACAGGGAACACGATTGTCTTCATATCAGATTGGTTGAACAGCTGCAGCGTAACGAGGAAGTCCCATGTTGTACTGAGCATCGTGTTAGCAAAGAAGGGGACAGAAATCGGATATCCTCAGGATGGGTACCAGTATTTATTGACTCAACTCTGCATATGATTATCAGAAGATTTTTTGCAATAGCAATCCATTGGCATAAACCTCGTTAAACTCACTTACCATTCTCAATTCCAGAATAACTTGCAGGAACAACGGGGTGTCGGGCCTAGGCCGTTGAGCTAGGGATTCGAGGTAGTCGCAACGTTATTCAAAGTTTGAATGATGTCGATGTTTCCGAGAGCAAAATCACAGTATTCCCAGGTCGGAGTACCCTGAATTCTGAATCCTAAAAGACTTTGATGAAGAGGCACAGGCATCTACATTGAGTGTTGCATAAAAAGTTCCGAGACGTTCCCTAAGATGGTCCGCTCGCCTGCATGAAATCAACGAAAACTTTTGTGACTCTTCGTGAAATTTTGGTGCAATGAGAAAATCATATCAACTTCATAAACATGCTGTGTCACCTGGTCCAGGATTTAGGAAAGGCATGGAAAGAAGTACATTTATTTACCCGGTCTTTTAAATAACGACTTAAATGCGTTCAGACCCATTCAGAGCTGTACAGATGAGAAATTGCATTGATATATCGTTCCACGATGTCGGATGAGATCAAGCAGGAATCTGGCTTCCTTTGAAGCGCGTTCCATAAACGGCGAGCTCAAGGACAACCTGAGCAGTGCACCTAGACCGGAAAAGCAATTGAAGCCTTAAATCAAGTTGTTCCTGCCGGAGCTGTTGTAATTTTTCAACAGGCGGTAGAAGCATATGAACGCAGACTATGAAAATCACCATGTGAGATGTATGTCGACCAAGAATCATCGTGAAATCATTTATTGGCTTGAATCACCGTTTCCATGGCTGATACTTTTCAGAAACAATTCGGGAGAAGAGACGGTATGGCCGCGGTTAGGTGGGCCAATGACAATAACCTGCATGATGCCGTATGTAGACGATGAACTATTTAAAGTAGAATTTTAAGATTACTGTCATTCTGTATCGGTACTCATGACAAAATTTTATGGAAATGCTGAGGCTTGAAATCATGAGGGAATCCCGCATTATAAACACAACTACAGAAGAGAAGAAGACGTGTCAGACAAGTGCGTGAACTATCAGTATCAAAACACGTACCTTCCAATTGGTGCTAGATTTAGGATAATCTTTTCGTTCTACCAGGATGGCAATGACGCCACCGCAACCATCAACAATTTGACCACAAATATCTGTAGTCTTGACTCGAGGAGATAGTTCCATCAGGCGGTAGGGCGGAGGGACAATCGAGCTGGGAGCTGCTGGGAGCTGCTGGGAGACGAAGGAGCGGGCGGCTATAGATCCGATCAGATCGGTGTTATAATCAACGCTTTGACCACGACACCATCCGACTTTGCTCTATGATAATGTACGCCCAATAATATTTTTCAACATCAACTTTTTTGGGCGCTCGCTCATGTTTTTTACACTGGGCCCCTCATACTTGCCTATAATGTTTCTCATTGCATAAATGTTGCATGTGCATCGATGCCCACAGGGTCCTAGGCGGCAGATTTCTGCACATATGCGGGATGGATTCTGGAATTCTAGGCTATAACTTACAATAGCTTCTCACTGCTGTTATTATCGCGTCTTCAGGGCTGGATGATGAAGAGCGCTCGGGAACGGAAAGTAATCACGACGGCTATAGTATAATTCAAAAGACCATACGGTTGGTGAGTGATCTGCTTTTTTCTTTTTTATCCTAATCTTACTGATATGTACAGTACGTGACATCCAGATAGATTCTGGTTTGAAGCTCTGATGACAACGTCCATGCCTATTTCCCAAGCTCAATCATGAATTGCTATGTCTGAACTGACGCCTTGAAGAATACTCATCCTTATTCCGGGTCTCGAGCGTCCTAATTGACTTGAACTCATCAGATCGATGATGACGACGCTCGAAAGGCCTGTGTGTATGAGCCCAGCTAGGACGAGGCTAAAGATGTAGTCATACATATTTCATGAGAGTGGTTCTATTCATGTCTATCCGTTTCGATTGTCCAATCAGTTACTCATTTCATCTCGTTGGCAATATCAAAATCTGTATCCGACTCAGTGTCTCATGTTTTTGGAACAGAAACCACATCTTCAATCAGGGGGCTGGAAGGACGAGAAAGATCTGCTGCGGGACGGCGTTTGTTTGTGCCATTGAGGAGACAGGTGAGAATTAGTAACGATGAATTCTGCCATCAAAATCTTACTTGGTGAATAGGGCTTGCCTGCTTCGTTTCTGGAAGATACTACTTCTCTACACTCCTCATCTACCGGGACGAACCAGGCTCTTCTTTTGACCGAAGAATTGCCTTCCGGGTATCCGATCGCTCTTATGGATTTGTTCATCCTGATAACGATGATCAATTCCAACTCCCTGGACCTGCGATATCGAAGAGCAGCTGTTAATATCAACTGAGGCCGCGACGCGATATGTTCAAGAAACTTCCGTCGAGATTATGAGGTTAACTGTTCATCTGATAATTCGATGAGAAGGTGTGGCTAACGTAAATTATGGTCTTGAAGGGACGAGGATTCGGGACATGCTAATTATGCATACCGCAAATGCTCGGTATGGCATGGACATGTGTAACATCTAAATTGATTCGGACGTGGCTTTGTGTGCGTCTCCTGCATGCCAAACCCAAACGCTGACTACTTCTACATGCTGTTCATCTGCTCACCTTTGGGTTCGTTACACTGTCTTCCATCACCAGATGCCCAATTCACGTTCACCTTCCTTTTCTTCCACGGCGAAATTCGAATTCCGGCTTTTACCTGTTGATGAATCCTTCAAAATGGTTGATTTAGTTGACACTCAGAAAATCTCATCCAATGCAGAAATCGTGGATGCACTGCCAGGATGTGACATACTTTCTCCATCTACTGAGCTGAGTTCGAACCCCGAATCAGCGATTCGATTCGATTAAGATACAGGAACGATGCTAGTTCAAAGCCAGTAAAAATCGGAGATAGAGGTGGTGAGACTCAAGAGAAGGCAGTGGGAGACCGATGGGGCAAACCTCCGTCTTATTTTTGGTGCTGTTTAGGGAAATTTTGTGTGCTCATTGCTGGGATTGAAGAACAGGTAACGGTGCTGCTAAACTCTAGTACTGCACAGCTTCGATGGATGCGTTGTTGATGTCGATGCGGTACTGACAAGGAAAATGGAGTACATACTACCTCAAACTGCATCACGTGTCCGTTCGAAGACTCAAGGTCCTCGATGCTTGGCCCTCATTGTCAATGTCTTTTCAAGCCCTCTTTCGTTTCCTGCAGGTGGTGTGGCGATGGCGAAAGATGCGGAAAAATTTTTACAGGCCATTTATTGAGAACCCGTTTGGTCACCCAAAAATACTCGCTTTGACCTCGATTTTTTTCCACATTCACTAACTTGGAGCGTCGAGTTCGTCTTCTCCCTTCGGCGTTTTGGAGTTGGATAGGGATGAAGAACAGTGTAGGAATCAAAGACGTGGACAGTCAGCTGTGTATATCGGACCTCGAGACTGTTAGTGGCTAGGTATAAGGACGGTACGAAAGGTAAGTACCCATGTTTGTACTGTTTGAATCGTTCTGATATAATGCTGGTAGCTCTTTCCAATGCCGCCACACCATTGTCGAGCTAGTCAATCATCTTCTCGAAATGCTCCATGATCTATTTGGCAACATCTGACCACGAATTGATGCTATATCCCAGTTCAAGTCAAGCACATCGCATCGGCGGCCATGAATCCACGGCCTACGTCTACGAGCCCAGCTAGGATGATGCCAAAGCCTCCGCTGCCGCTATCTTTCAGACGAGCGGTTCTGTCAGTGCGTGCAAATCGATTTGAACACCAGCTCTCATCCCTGCTAACCGAATACATTATTTCGTCGGATTTAACTTCATGTACTGTTTCTGCTCCTTCCTTCACGAATGAGCGGATCGGACGGACCGAAAACTATACTATGCTCTACATATGCGTTCTTCCGAAATTCGACCCACTCTTCTCTACCCACTCCCCTTCTCCATCGAAAGAACTCTCGACTCTTCTCCGCGATACCGTATTCAAGGATTACTTGGGAGAGTATCTCCCGTTCCATCCACTTCTCAAAGTCAAGTTTCTGCCGTATAACAATGATTTGAACGAATCCGTGATTTCTCAGCAGCCTTGTTAACAAGTCATTCGTCCACACTCGGACCAGTTGAAACGATCTGACTTCCACATCATATTTCATACTCACTCGAAGTTGGTAATGGCCTCACAACCCAACGTTATCTCGAAGGACGACGATGATGTATTCCACTAGTCTAATTTCTGGACATCGCATCTTTCGATCCAGAACTCTGGAAGTGGTATACATCTTTCAGCAAGGATTCGTGTCACTCCTGCTGACCGACGATATGATCCGCCTGAGTATTTGTGGGAAGTTTTTGCGTGTACTGTCGATGACCTTGAAGGACGAGGAGATATCGCTCGTTGACCGAAGAACGGGGGTTGATGGGTATGCTACTCAGTACAGGATCTCCTTGGGAGACCCGGATTGTCTGCCCTATTCTTGTTGTCGAATTCATACCCGACGACGATAAACACAAGTGTGACACTATCCACTCAGATTATGTCGTTTTACGCGTCGTACATGTCAAACCAATGCTCAGCGCACGAGCACACGCAGGAAGACTGGAAGCTTCATTCGTTTAGATAAGGAAGGGAAAAGATTTGAGTCTTCGATTCACTGGAAGTGAAGGAATGTTCAAGAGAGTCCTACAAAGTCCGAATACTTACTTGCTGCACCTCCTGTATGCAGTCATTATATATTCATTTTCAAACCATTGTCGAATATATTCAGGCACGTCAACAGGAGAATGGCTATTGAGCATGTGACAGTGGAAGGAAAGGAAACCGACGCAGTCCCATGGGCCATTAGGACTCGAGCGCGCTTGAGCGCGTGCGTCTCCGCACTTCTTGGATGGCTCATTATTCTCATCCAATTTTATGGACAGTAAATCTTCAACGGTGTCAAATCCTACGTTGGCATCCCAAGTCCTTCTTTACCTCAGTGACATATTTGGACCACAGCTACTGAACGCTCATGTCTGATGATTTGTGATTTTCGGTGTCTAGTAACCTATGTACTGATCCAACTCGTTGCAGCTTCTGGTAGATGGTTTTGCCAAGAACGCGTATCAGGGTATGTTTCTCGTTTAACCACGCAATCGCAACACAGATGGTTGCCCCCGATTTCCTCGAAAAAGATGGACGTCCTTTTAATGTAACTGAATCTGAGGTGTGCCCCAAGATTTGTGCTGCGTTCCTAATATTCAATTTCTATAGTGAAAACGGAAAGCGCTGGACATCCCCATCCTGGTTAGGCCGACATGGACCTCGCGTCCTTTCCTTGACAAAGTCACTGCTGCGCTCAAGGATCAAGGTGTAACAACAGTCGCAGTCGGAGGTATGTGACCTTGACGCCCTTCGGTCAACGCTCCAAAATAGGATAATACAATCTCGTTTTGCTTTCGTGGGGCGGCTTGTTTTTGATTCAGCTTTCGGGAGTATCACTTCTGTGTCTATCACGAATCATCCCTCGCTGTTGAAGTCTCCGGATGACTGGGAGGCACCTACACATAGTTTGACTCTGACGCTCTCCGCCTCACGCGCCCCACTCCTTCTCGACACCCATTCAAACTCAAATGAGTTTCATGAACGAACAAATACGTATCTCATTGCGACAAGAATGACAGATACAAAGGAGCCCGCGACCCTCATTCTTCTTCACGATCTATCCTGTCAATCTGTCGTAAGATGAACCACTTCCGCGGCAGGAAGTGTATACTGCTTGGATCTCTGAAAAGATAGAGATTGTTAATACACAAGTACATCAAGCCAACAACTTTGACCAACCGTCCGCAAAACTGTATCTCTCAGTCTGAATATTTCTTCATTTTGAAGATTCAAAATCGAGAGAGCGTTGGGAATAAACGGATAAGCAACCTTGATGCGAACATTGTTTGACATAGACCATTTTCGCTGAATCGTTTCCGACACCGATTGATGGTCTGTCAACTGAAACGAAAATTGAACAATTCCGCCTTTCCTGTAAGGTGTTCCTGACGCATCGTCGATGTGAACCACGGGCCGAAAACCAAAACCGATTGCCACTCTGTCCATGTATGTTTGTATTTGTTTGATCATCATAACTTTATTCTCAACGTCATAGAGATGACGTTGATTTGCCGTCGGCTCAACAAATTCGATCGCGAAGGTTACCTCCTGCTGCCCAGATACACCAGCATTATCAGCCCGGGTTGATAATTCCTAGATTGGTTTTATCAGATCAAGTATCTTCTTGAGAGCCTTTGGAGCAAGTTGACTTACACTTTGAGATAGAGGCACGGCGGCACAATTGAGCGCAGCATAAAAAAGCCCAAGGACCAAGACGGTGTACACTTCAAGGTTCCTAGAACGAAGGAAAAGCATCATGTCCTGTAAGAATAATCAAAGGAAGACGGTAAGCGAGGATTCAATGTCAAGTAGAAGAGGGTGAAATGTATTGGCGTCGAAGAACATACCAGTTTTTGTTGCGTTTCGAATTTTAGACGACTGGAACTTCTTTTGACCAGCAAAGAGAAGTCGAGTAGATGGCTGACCAGCGGCGAGAGTGAAGATATTTGGCAGCCAGTTCAATATTTATAAAGCAGTTTCGCTAAGGCCCGGGCTGTGTTCAGCACATGCGCCGCATCAAAGTAGATCATAGCAAGCACTGCCAAGCAGGTAGGGATGGTCATTGGAGGTCAGGGAAGGTCAGGGGGGCCCACGATAAGAAGGATGATAATCGTGATCGAAGGTTAGGTGGGTATTAGGAGGTATTCGGTTGCACTGTGTGTAGGCATGGCGGCTCTTTTGCTGTCTTCTGACCACATATTTCCGGTGACCATGGAAACCCTCCAGTAGTGCGACGGAAGATATGTACCGGCTATGGAAAGCGAAAGGGATTTGTTCTGTCAACGTTGCTCCTCTCCTCACTACATGTATGCATCTGGATTGCGACGTGTATACCTTGAGTACATAGTCCAAGAGAGGGACGAGGTCCTTGGAAAAGTAATTAGCGCACTGCCCACCAGTGATCTGACACTCTCACCTTTGTGAGTGACGTGCAATATATACCTTAATATACCCTCAAACTTAGGGTTCTTTCGTCAACTTTCGGCATGATCCAGAAAGGAAGGGGGCGAGTGGACCGTTCCTGACACGATTTTCCTCTTTGAAAACTACGCGAGAGCTCGAGTAGGCTTCGTATAGACATCATTTGACAATCTTCATGTCCTTGCGACTCCGATTGGAGGGGTTTTGAGGTGGAACGGAAATCTTCGTGCGCTCCTACGTGTCATCGAAGATGTTTAGAACCGAAACGAGTACATGTACTGAAAAATTCCATCTATGAGTCCCCAAGGCCGCGTGCAATCCTCAATCCCTGAAAACAGGGAAGAAAGATAATCTTCAGAAAACGGATTGACAAATTTTGCATACTTTTTTAAATCACTAAACGTCTGCTGGTATCCTTTGCGTCATTGAACATCAATGCTTCACGCTTTGTGTAGATTTCCATTGGCTCAAACTGGCGACGGTAAAATTCCAGTTGAGACGTGCTTCTGTGGTCGAACGAATTCTGTATTTGTTAGCATCCCAAAAACAAGGCAAAAATTCCGCATCCAGGTCAAGAAATCTATGTTGGAGGATGTGTGGCCATTCACATTTGGTTTCGGCAATAAGATGTATTCCAATGACCATGAACAAACAGATACATATGAATAACATTGCAACAAGAACGAGACAGATACAAAGGAGCCCGCGGCGCTCATTCTTCTTCAGGATCTATCCTGTCATTCTGTCGAAAGATGAACCACTTCCGCCGTGGGAAGCGTATATTGCCTGGGAAAAGTCTGAAAGTATGAAAATTGTTAATACAAAACCACATACATCAAGCCAACAACCTTGACCCACTGTCCGCAAATTTGTACCTGTCATTGTGAGTATTTCTTGTTTTCTTCTAGGATTTATAATCCAGAAGGTTTTGGGTACAAAGGGATCAGAAACCTGCATTGATACCTGGTGTTCCAATGTCCATTATTGCTGAATCTCTTCCGACACTGATCGAGGGTCTTTCAACCAGAACGAAAAATGAACACGACCGTCATTGCTGAGAGGGGCTCCGTCTGAATCTTCCATGCAAACCTTGGGCTGGAAACCAAAACCGATTGCAACTCTGTCCATGAATATTTGTATTTGTTGAACCGTCCTGTGTTTATCCTCAACGTGATAGTGACGATCTGAATTTATCGACGGAGGGGAGAATCGGATCTTGAAGGATACCGGCTCAGCATTACCAGCGCGGGTTGATAATTCCTAGATTGGTTTGAGCAGACTGAGTATCTTCTTGACAGCCTTTTGAGTTGACTTACACTTTGAGACAGCGGCATGGCGGCACAACTGAACGCAGTGTAAACAAGCCCAAGGACCAAGACGGTGTACACTTCGATCCTAGAACAAAGGAAAAGCATGATCTCCTGTAAGGAAGACGGTAAGCGAGGTTTGGCATCGACAACGATAATATAAACAACGTGCGTGTACAAAGGATGATTGGTCGACGTCAAGAAGAACGGGGTGAAATGTAAAAGAGAGCGATATTGGCGTCGAAGAAGATGGGCGTTTTTGTTGCGTTTCGAATTTTAGACGACTGGAACTTCTTTTGACTAGCAAAGAGAAGTCGAGTAGATGACTGACCAGCGGCGAGTGTGAAGACATTGGGCAGCAGGAGGGATACCCTTTATAAAGCAGCTTCGTTAAGGTCCGGGCTGTGTTCAGCACATGCGCCGCATCAGGGTAGATTATAGCGAGCAAGTACCTTAATATACCCTCGGGCTCAGGGCTCTTTCGTCAACTTTCGGCACAATCCAGAAAGGAAGGGTGTAACAGGGTGCAACTTGAGGTGAGCCGTTTCTACTTTCCTGAAAACTACGTAGGCTTCATATATGTAGGCTCCGTTTGACAAGCTCCATTTCCTTCTGACTCCGATTGATGTTTGAGCTTTTCTCCTTGTGAATTCGATTGAGGGGTTTCCAAGTGGAACGAAAATCTGCTAGAATATGTGCAGGATCCTCCACTGCGGCACAGTGTTCCGAAGTTTGCCTCAAACTCATTGTGGACGCACCTTTCAAGGGGTTGCAAGGACCAACAAATTGCGCAATAAGATAAGTATTCGCTCAACCGAGCTTGGCAATGTGGAGAATGTGGAGCACTGCTACATAGTGGATGAGGTTTTGCCTGGGGCACAAGCCCCGCTCGAGTGGGAAACACACGAAAGAGGTTTGGCTGAGCCTGTGGTGTCTTCTTCAGAAGACTAGACATTAGGGTAGCAGCGGGAACGGAGTGTGGGTATCTCAAGATGAGCTTAAACGAGTTTCGACGATGAGAGCGAAGTCCAACAATAAGCGCCCGCTCTCATCGCCACACCTTATCTTATCCTCCGAATTTGTACAGCACATACGATTGACCAACTCTTCCGGGTACATGTTATCTGGGACTATGAATTTACACTATGATCGTGTATTCATCATGCTATTTTTCTTTGAGTAGCCGCGGGACGCTCCTTACTCGTCTTTCATACTCTTCAGGACCTGTCTCAACTTATACAAGCTCCTGTTGAATAAACCATGATTGGACCTCGTATGCATTCCTGTAGGCCCGATTTTTGTCAGTATCTAGTGGTCAGTCTATTCAAAAGCGATTTTCTTTACCTAGAGCAGTCGATGCTGAAGAGACAACACGTACTCGGTCAATTTCCAACTTATACTGCAATTGCTTGGTCTTTTCAGATGCATACTATCGATAGAATGTACGTCAATGAAATCAATGATCAGACGAAACTGTACATACGAGGATCGAAACCTGGAGCTGTTCTACGTCTGCATTACATCCGACGATATCGAATAACCGTTTCTTCATTAAAAACACACGCTGTATCGGTGAAAATAGACGCGCTTCGTAGCTTTCCACCTGGATTTTCGAAAATGCATTCTTAAGACTACGAAGAGAGAATATGCTTGTGTACTTTGTAGCACGGATAAGTTTCGACTCACCCTATCCAAAGAATTTCGAATTTGACAGAATCCTCGTAGTTTAATGTTCCCTCCAAGAGGCATAGGTGGAATTTCTTTTCCAGCACCTTGAGATTCCTTTCCAAGGCATCGAGACTGGTACAAGGGAACATGCAGCGAATAATTATAGTTGCAACGAACAGCACCAAAGTAAGTGAAATGTTTGAGAACGAAAATGGAAGCATGTCAATGTCAATCGTGCAACTTGAGGAGGAATTTGGAACGGCGTCGTTCCCAAGTTCACCTAAGAGGGCAATTGAAGAGTGAGACTCTGGCATTGATTTGCATCTAATGAAATTGCCAAAAGTTGCGTATCTTATATACGAAAAATACTCCCTTTGTGATGAGCTGCTTGTGATTTACGAGAAGCTCTTTTTGCCTTTACTGGCAATTTGATTATGGGCCGGAACCAATCCATCAACACAGACACCTTATACTCCCACACCAATTGGGAACTTCATTTTTGCCTTCTTTGGATATCCCACAGCAGACTTGTCCATTTTCGAAAATCACCTTAAGCAGATCTACTAGACTACAACAGTATATTTGTGAGCGACTACTGCATATTTGCGGGTACATAATAGGTACATATATATGTACATTGTCATGAAGGAAGAACTTGTCACATGAAATGCATAGTCATGTCTAGATTCTGGTGTAGATGACGAAAATCTTGAGCCAAGCTTTCAGGTGTGTCGTCGGTGGCAGCGTCAGAGAAACCGTCCAGTTGGTTCGAGAACCTAGGCTGAAAATGAAATTTGGCACGTTGACAGACGAGCTGAGACAAGAAATAGTAAGTATACGACGTTTGGGAATTGACGAAGGGAATTTACATCTGCGTCTAAGATACAAGTTAGGACTTTAGCATGATCATTCATATCACACGGAACGCACTCACAGTAGACTGGCGCGGGTAATTTGACCGAACGCTAAAAACGAAGAATCAATGGTAGCACAAGCATAAGCCTATCTATGTACGCACAGTAGAGCGTTGATATGTATGACATAATGCGTATCTTTGAAAAGAAACGAATAAGCATATGTAGCGATGAGATGAGAGGTTTAGCATACGCGAGGCTTTGTAAACTAGATTAGGCAAATGAGCAACGTCTGCTCTGTAAAGAAATAAGACATCACTGACTGGTCTCCATTTCCGCCTAAATTCTCGTCTTCAATGACCGTGTAATGCGCCGGGATGCTCGCTAAAATGATTTCAACATGGATAGGAGAATACATCAAACAATTAGCCCAACTTACTGCCTTTCAGCCCGGGCTGGGATTGCAGATAAAAGTCCGAGTAAACTGGATGTTCAATACCTGGTTGAATTCAAATTATTCAACACGAGAACATGACACGGACACTATTTCAACTGCACCTCGATCAACTACGAAGCCTGAAGGACAATTCCCAGAGGCGTCTGCGGTTCCTCCAGATTTTGGGAAAAATCTAAAATGATGTCGTTTCCCAACGACTATAAAAGTGATCTTTGGCCTGTCCCGGCCATAAAATTTCTCCAATAGCCCTAAACGCAGATCAACGTGTATGCTTGAGTACGCACATGAATTGACACACTCTTCAAAGCATTCAGCTCGAGTTCCCGGACAGTTTCGAACTCTCCTTCTGAAACTCCGTCCCGGAAGAAGAAGATTCGTCGCAATTTGAAATGTGGATATTTCGTGTCATCGGAATTCATGCGAAAAAATTTGATCGCTTTCTACAAAAGAAATTCTGTCAATGTGTTCGAGTGTCAAGAGTTGCTTAGGTGTAGCTCACGGTCATCATGTCATCGATGGACTCGATGATCTCTCTGCGGAATGGTTGAATTTTCATCTGTGCGGAATATATCGCTGAATGATAGAGTAATTAATTGGCTGTCTTTCAATCTGTTTCTTTTGCTCACAACACTGCGGATCCCGGGAGGACACTAGTGATGCGAAGGAGGGTGCTGTACTTCCTGGGCTAGGGTGTGTGACGTCGGCCCCTGGAACGAAAATGAGGCCAACCAAAGACCAATCTAAATCGATATAAAACTTACCTATTACCATGGTAGGCACTTCCGCTAAATAGTTCATGGCAATAGACGAAGGTACGTGGTTGACGCCTCCACAGCGTGCGTTGATTCTATCCCAGAGAGTTGTATTGAGTTGTTAATTCACACACTCAAAGATGCTCACGCACTTCAGAGCAAGATTATTCAGGTATTGATCGACGCGATTACTTTTGACACTCTGGATGAGCTTCGAAGACCAGCGCTTTACAGAAGAGGGTCAAGCTTATATACCACAAAAACAAAGTAAGGAAACTCACGATACATTGAGTGGGAACACCCAGTTGTATGTCTCCTACCCTCTTTACATTTGCATAGAGCTCAGCAGCGTTTTCTGGAAGGAGAGCGAGCACTAAGAGTCCATTCGGTTTCGCATTATGCTTTTCTGCCTCGCGGCGAATGAGTGATTTAGGGTCGGCACCATTATCATCGAGGATAAGGCTGGTTTTTGGGACAGCTAGTATAAGTAGGATGGCAAATGAGATGTAGAAGCCTAAGATGTCAGAGAATACAAACCAATGCCTACATGCATAGGATCGTGGATCAGCTTCAAATTTGAGACAATACATAGTAGAAGAAGACGACCACCTCTCTCCGATAACGTCTTGAAAAGGAAGCTCATGAAAGCCTTCATCTCCTCGCCGTGACGCCGCCCCGTCAGGTTGAATATGAGCACAAAACTAATTTTGGCAGGAGCCCAAAATGTCTTTCGCATTACATCCCATGTTCCTGGTTTCTATAAATGGTCTCCTTAGCCTGTAACCATCACAGAGAAGGAATACTTCGTACTCCGAGTGTTAGTTTATACGGCCCGTTTGTTCCCCCATACATGATTTGAGGTGAGGGAAGTATACGCCCGCTAATGGTGAGAGCCTCTGGCCGCACCGCGATATCTGCACCCTTCAAAAACTCTGAATTATCGTATTCAAGATTTTGCCATCCAGCTTTAATCCTCTGTAAACGCTCTCGAGGGTTTTTCGGTACGAATGAGAGCACTTCCCGAACATGATCGGGAAGTAATTTCGACTAAGACGGCGAAGAAAAGGATTTGAAAAGAACGACGATAAACGTGTATGTGCGGGCGGACCTTGTAAAGTTGCTCGGGGACTACACATACAGATATTGGAAAAATTTCATGATTTCCAATTACTACACCGATACTTTGAGGGGGGATGCGCACTCCATGTGTAGACAAGAAGTAGTCCTTGAGTATCGAGCATGAGTATATTTGGACAAATACACGAGAGAGACAACACTGACTCGAATCGTAGTCGGTACTCCATTCCGGTCAAAATTATGAGCCCCGACATCACGAATCAAATTTCGGATCGCCCTCCGTCCTTTAGATTTTGAAGCTTTTCCTGGAATATGAATGGAAACCTTGACGTCCCGAAGAAAATGACGAAGTTTGTCGAACTCTCCACCTGAAGCAGAGCAGAGCTGATTGAGGTGTCGAAGATTGCTACAGTTGAGGAAGCCCGCGCACAGTGCCTCCAAATGCATCTCTTGAAGTCTATGTAGTATCTAACGGTTATCGACTGAGTCCTTCACAGGGCAATGAAAATGATGAACAAACACTACGCCGACCGACAAATCTATATTGACTATAAGATGTCCGATGGTCATTCGTGCGCTCCTACATGTCATCAAAGATGTTAGAACCAAAGGAAATGACGAAACGAGTATGTGTACTGGAAAAATCCATCTATGAGTCTCAAAGGCCGCATACGTTCGTCAATCCCTGTTTTGAGGGAAGATAGATGAATTCTTCAGTGAGGGAACGAATTGACGAAGTTTGCATACTTTTTTGATCAGACGTCTGCTGGTATCCTTTGCTCCATTGCACGTAAACGCTTTTCCCTTTGTGTAAATTTCCATTGGCCCTGCGGACAATGGAGAAAACCACAATCAGCGCCGGGACTGATGATGGAATGTAAGAGAGGGATATGACAACCATACATTTTCGGAGCGGCTTGGAGGAAGGCTTGTAGCATGTTCAAGGACGATGCTACATCAGTACCAGGGCCAATCGCGCTAGGGTTCCCTTGTTCATTTCCGCTGAGAACTTTGTGGAGTAATCTGTTGGGGTAGAAAGGTTAAACAGTGGCAGTACTCAGTCGGAGGTGTATCATACGATATATCGACGCGTCGGACAAGAACTATTTGGATCGTGACTGTTTTCATCTTTCTTCCAGGGGTATGGTCCTTGTCCCACGGAACTTCGAACTAGAATAGATGGTGGATCGATTGGATACAAAATTCTGTTTTATTTGGATCCGAAACAACGCACCCGTTCAGATGTGAATTTGAAAGGTCTGAACGCATACAAGTTCTTCTTGCCGTCAAAAGCTGCAGATCCTTTTGGATGAGAACAAATCCCAATCTATTCATAGTCAAATACGCACCTCCGGGTTTCGGAAACAGCTCAGGACGTATATTCACTTGAAGTCTCTGCAAAATCTCGGTCCCCTTCTCACCACCAACATTGATATCCTTCCCTCCAGGTCCATTGAAATCGGGTTTGATAGCTTTTCAGTAATATGTTAGTAAGATGAGTAGAACCAGTGCGAACAGTGACTCACAAACTGTTAGACAAAATTTCATACATAATCATCAACAACCTGGATCCGACAAAGAGAAGACAATTGAGATTCATACCATCGTAGTGCATGATCACTGAGCGAGGAGCCCACGAAAGCCTGAAAGCATTCACGTCCACGTCCATGCGAAGTCCATCTGTGCCATATCTTGCATGCATCTTGGTATTCATTTGTTACGCAAAAAAGAAATATGAACTGTTATGAGCAGAAATATGAGAGAGTGGAAATATATGTAGAGTGTGAATTATGGACAAGAAGGTTTGAAACTCAAACGGGGGTTCGAGCTTTGAGGAGAGGGGGAAACTGCAGATCAGTGTTGAGAATGAAGCGTTTGGTGCGTTGTGCGCGCAGCAAGGTCGTCGGTCGTGATCATGAGTATGTTGAGCAATTCCCGCGTAGCACGTGCGCGGTCTGTGGCGGGCCAAAACCATGTTTTTTCGTCTTTTCACCAGGCCCAATTCCTGGCTATCCCAGATGGTTACATACCTATATACTGTACATACTGAAGACAAATATCGATACACACACACTTCACATCGCGAACAATTTGTCTCATTCCAGCCCCAACATCCTGTCAACACCTCCCTTCAGTTCTCCGAGCCTCCTCCGAGTCTGCTTGTCACCTTCATCAGCGCCAAGTTGCAGTTGACTCTTAACCCACTCCTGCGCCTTTTCCCTCATATCCCGCGTCTCATCATCATCGTCTTGACTATCATCCACCATGCAAAATCCTTCACTAGTATGTTGTTATCATTAGGATCTGAACCAAGTAATAGAAGGATGTTGACGTTGAGAGCTTCTCCAAGGAGTTGTAAAAGAGTAGACGTGAGTTTGAACCCTCCGTGCCATTGCTGGAGTCGAGCGACAGCGGCGAGGAGAGATCCGGAAGTGCGTTGGTGTTGTTGAGCAGTAGTATCAAGAATGTGATGGGAATCCGATGAAGATGAGATTGTCGGGGAGAATGGATTTACTGAAGATTTAGGGGAGATATTATTCTGAACACTGCCGTTGGCGTCCTCTTCCTCCGAATTGTCTGCTGTTGAACCTAAAAACGATGAAGTTGCCATCGGAGACAAAGAAGGTGAGAAATTGGGAGAGGCTGGAGCAGGGGCTGGTGGAGCTAGTGGTGTTGACGACGATACCTTCCTGAAACTTGCCATACGCATACGCCCAAAACTCAATTGTGGAGGGTGACCTGGAGGAGATGGAGGCAATGCACCAAATGGCACCGTAGCTATGGTAGGTAGTGGTGGGCCCGTAGAACTCCCAAAAGCAGGTGGCGAAGAAGAACCAAAAAGAGCGCCACCACGAGTTTCAATCGAATACGGTATAGGACCTTGTGATGAACCCATTAAACCCATTCCGAAGCTTGCATTAGAATGAACAGTATTCGATGTCATTGACATCGCTACTGCTGCTGAACCATATCCCCTACTTCGCATGTTTGCGCTAAATGATCTTGGTCCCCCACGGCTCCCGAATCCGCCAAAACCTACACCTCCCCCACCTCCGAAAAGTGTTCTGCCTGTAGTGGTGGAACTAGAAGCGCTCCCGAAGAGCACTGTTGGGACAATATTCAAAAAACTCTGTCCCCTACTACTCCTTCTGTCAACGGCAAGGAAACTAGTATACCGACTAGCAAGATGATATTCTGTACCTAGACGGATTCTGTCTTTTTCGAGGTACGCTTCCTTTAGCTCGGTTTGGAGAGTCAAATAATGCAGAGACAGAGTGAAGAAAGGCGTGTTTTCCTTCTTCGCGATCTTTGACGAGGGCTTTGGCTGCGAGAGTGTGGAGGAAGGGGAAGCCCACAGTAGCATCAACAGTCGGCGATGAAAGTACTTTGGAAACGGGTACAACGAGTTCAACTAGGGCACCGGTGGTAGTGACCACCCCCCGAACTTTGATCTCAGTAGTCATCGAATTTACCGTATCATTCTTGGGTGTACGAACGATAGTGTGGATCTGTGTTCTCGATCCCGGGAACATACTGGGGATTTGAGTGGCAAGAGGAGATTGTTGGATACGAGATGGCGGGGGAAGAGTTGGATCGGGTTTGGGTGGTGGACCAGTGGGATGTAGTATCGCATTTGTCGGAAGATCGACATCCATTTCGTCAGAATCAGGATCGAAGAGACTGATGGTAGCTGAAGGGGGATTGACAGGAGAAGCCGATTCCGGTGTAGGGTTGTCAACAAACTCAAAGTCATCGGGCTCGTTGTTCTGCTCTTCCTTCTCTCCCAAGCCCCAATCCACATTGACCCTAACTTCGGGTGTTCTCGCTGCCCTAACTAGTCTCGAGCACTTGCCCGTAAGAGGTTCTCCCTGCTTGACATATACCGTCACTCCACCTCCTGCTCGTGATATACTCTCACACGTATCACTCGATGCCCCATCTCCAATGCCCACAGAGAACACACGGATGAATGTTTTTGGACTGGGTAAGGTAGTACGAGCGGATTGTGTATATTCAATGCATGTGGAGACATCCCATGCTCCGCCGTCAGTAAGGAGGAATACAGCGACAGGTCGAATGAGCGATTTTGGGAGGGAATCGTAGACGAGACGGAGAGCTGAGGCAACTTCGGTTCCACCATAATCAGCTTGCATGCAGCTAATATATAATTTATGTAAAAATTTTGGTAGAATGGAGAAGCTAGCTGCTGTACTCACTCGACGTGAAGTGTTGCTTCCTCCAACGACGACTGATCATACGCCCGACTTTGATCCCACAGTTTCGTCGCCTCGGACCCAAACGAGAAAATATTAAATGTTGTCCCATTCGTCGGCAATCCTCTCAACAACACAACCAATGCTTCGCGGACGAGTTGAATGTTTTGTCCATGCATACTTCCACTTCCATCAACGAGAAAAATATATTCCACTCCACCTTGAACATCAGGAACATTGAACCGAGGTACAAATGTAAGCGCTAGAGCTGTCGTTTCGTGGTTTGGACTTGGATGTTGTTCGATAAAGCAACGTGGAGCATCTAGCCCAGTTGCGGTAATAACAAGAACGACGTCGTTACTGAGGAAACCAGAACGATCTTGGAGTAAGACGTTGGCAATCGAGTTATTCCTCGAATTTTGATGGTCAAGCTCGAGTGAGATGGGATGGGCAAAATATAACATTTATTGAACCAGCTTGTTGTACAGTGGCATTCATCGTGAACGGCTGCTGCACTGTCCTCCCAAATGCGCTATTGACCGTAGGCGCAGAGCCATATCGCTGTGCATAAGTTCGAGGGAAGATAAATTTGACTTGATTCTTTTTCTCATCGTCGATGAGAGGTTGAACATATTTCAGATTGATTGTAACAGTCTCTTCAGCGGCAATACTGCCGACGCTGATAGAAAAAACTAGACGAATAGTTGTAGAATATAACACTCAGGGTAAAAGAAAACTAAACATACCATCGCCAGTTTCCTGTTGTCCCAAGCTCGCTGTGTAACCCTGCCCAAGAGCCTCATCATATTCCCGCTTCGCCTCCTCTTTTTCTTTCACGACTCCCTCAACCTTTGTTCCATCGCCTCTCACCATCTCAAACTCACACACCGCGGCATCTCTCATGAGACTGAACGTATACACCCCGAAACCTGATGAGCAGAATTTCCGTGATTTGATGAGCAAGTGAATTCCTGCGAAATTGTTACAGCGGCATGGACATCTGTAATCGATACCTGAGCAGAGCATCCGTCCAGGAGAAGGTTGTTGCCAGTGTGAAGATCGTACAGGCGGCAATGGTAGAAAAGTGCCATAGTAGTTCTGAAATCCGTTGAATGATCATAAGCTTTTCAAAGTCTTTGGGTGACTCTTTCAACAGCATTTGCGCTTCCGAGTTTAGCGTCCGCCGCAACTGCGGTGATGACTACAGGAATCATTCTGGATTCTTCGAATTACCACATGATAGGATACTGGAGGACTAGCATCATGGAATCCGGATATCACCTTGCTCAATGCTCTGCAATCAGTGGATGGATGGTGGTTCATGGTCTCGCAAGCCACAATTCACGAGAGTGAAGAAAAAACATACGTTCACTGTGACGTCTTTCGTTTGCATAAAATGCTTGAGCACACGTCTATCAACAAAATCGCATTATCCTACAGTTTGTGGTGTACAATATTTACATGATATTAGCGTTCTAACACTCATACCCTTTGAGTCTGTTTTTGAGAAGCACGAACTGTGCGTGCTATGAGAATAAGTACCAGTCCAACAAGCAACATTACCTGATACCTAGAATCTCAGAAAACATGATCTCAAATTCAATTGTTCCACTTACCGCGCTGAATAGAATAGCTCGCCACCAAGGAAATGTCGTTCCCAGCAGAGCGCCAGCAATAGGGTTCCCAGTCAAGATCCCCAGTGAGCTGATACAGTATGCAAGACCCAGACGAATACTACACGTTTGGAAAACTGATAAGTATTTACCCGATGGGATATCTTGAAACGTACCCAATTTCACTTTCGTCTTGGACTAACGAAGCAACGACTGGTGCTAAAAGGGAAATAACTACAGATATGTTCAGTTTTAAGTCCACATCTACGAATAAGTACCCACATCCACCAGAAAAAAATCCATAAAGGATGGCAAAGATGACAAGCGCAGCAACTGAATTACCCACACCGAAAAGGCCAAACGTAAGTACACTGCATGCGAGAGTACAGAAGGCAACGGTGTTGAAGACACCAAATTTATGACTAAGAATGTTGGGTATGATTCGACCGGGAATGGAGGATCCGTTGAGAATGGCAAGCTGTATGGATGAATAATTAGAAAGGGGAACAGTATGGGGACAATTCACGATTCACCAAGTAAAACGAGAATGTAGGATTTGCGCCCTTATCGATTGCGAATAGTTGCAAGTAGAAATCTAAATGTCAGAAATCGGGTGGAGTGGGGTCAAGAAGTCGAACAGATGGTGATTAGTTGTACTAAAAGACAGAAGAGGCTCGATGCAACATACAAGGGAAGAAGAGACCCCAGTCTGAGACTGCTGCGCTATTCAAGAAAAACAACATCATGTCGATCAGAACAACTCACATGACAGCTCACCCGTATGACAGCTTGAAAAGGACTCACCCAATAACTCCCAAAATGTATGGAACATCCGTGAAGAGTACACTGAATTTAGTCAAAGCTTTCTTCCGATTTTTAGGCGGAGGATTCGTGGTCATCAAAATGTTAGCAATGACCAGCAATCCAAGGCAGACGAACGCAGAAGCTCGCACTGCCCAAGCAAAACCAACATTTGGGTTCGCGATGAGGTTGTTCAACATGATTGGGAAAATGATTCCTCCGACAGAAGATCCTACGGTAACAATGATCATCAGAATGAGGGGATTTGTTCAGAACAAATCATCAAGAATTCTTCGCTTACCAGTAATCACGATACCCAGTGCTACAGGCCTTGATCGTCGTCGCCAGTGATGAGTCTGCACACCTAAGACAGGTACGTATACGAGCCCAGCACCAATACCCGCTGCTAGACCTTGAGAAAGGAAGAGTTGATAATACTTGTCGGTGTGAGCGATAGATAGCATGAAAATCCTATCCAGAAATTGGATCAACGGCCAGAAAGAATTTACAAACTCAAGGACGGACACGCACGAAAACACATATATTATGGATCCTATGATTGTCATCGCTTTGAAGTATCCAAGATCCAAAAGCTTTCCAGCCGGAAGACCGAGCGCGACCATGAGTGCGATCTGAGTTGACCCTATCCAGCTCACTGCTTGTGCAGAAGCTGCGCCCGAGCGGACATACACGTCTTGGTAGACCCCGAATGCATTCTGATACCCAAAGACTGCTGTGATCGCAAAAAAACTAGGTTCAAGCTTGAGACAACTTCGTCCGAAATATGAGAAAGTAGTGTTTTAACCGACTCACCCTCCAATCACCGTACACCATGCCTTCAAACCTCCTTCAGTAATCTGCTCCTGCTCCAGAGATCCATCATGGTTAGCTAATTCTGACTTGTGGTCCCGGATTTCGGACGAAGATGACATGATTGTAAAAGATAAGAGGAGGCCTAAAAATTCATCAAAAATTTTCGACAAGGGGAAGAAGAAAACAACTCACCAGGAAGGAGGGGAAAGTATTCCTTGGACGTTGGTGGTCTAATCTGATTATTTGTATCATCATGACCAGTCAGAAGCGGGCTGGAATCAAACTGGAGTGGTGGAAGCGAAATCCAGAAGGTTTCGACCGTTTCATGATGATAGATGCTACTATAATACTATGATCTTTCGCCGTCGGATCGTTGAGATCCTTCAAGTTGCACGTGGCCGGCGGCTTCATTAAGACATCTCAGCAACATTCCAATGGACCTCATTGGACTCATGATCAGCAAATTGTCAGCTCAAGATAGATGTGCTAATTATCGCTCCGACAGCACAAGGCTAGCCTATCATACAGCTAAGATAGGCCAAAATATCTCTCTTCTCAAAACGGCAAAAGCTTCCTATGTCTTTTCCACATCTCCCAACCAATGCTTTCCGACTCGCTCTAGGTCACCCTGGAGAAAGGAATGGAGCTTGAATGAAGTATGTATGACTCGGCCGAGCCGTGGATTTGGGGTTCTCCAGGGTTCTCCGTGACCTTCGCTGAGGGACAAAATCATTTCTATATTTTGACCAGAGACATCAAACGATGTCAGAAATACTGGCATGATCTGACATGATTGCCTATACGATTGATCCCAAACCTTTCCAAATCACGTCTCGCAAGTTCCTTTGCTGAAACTTACAGATTAAGAGCTCAGTAGTCGTCCAAGGTCGGTTCAAGGTTAACACGCAATCCAGATCGTATAATTTAACCAGACGGTTTTATTTTATACACATGGAGGTACTTATTTCGTCCTGTGCTTCATATGCTGAGTATTCAAGAAGCAACTTGAAGTCAGGAACCCGGAATACGTATATATGCGAAGCGTCTCGCTGAATCCGACGACAAGTGTGAATACACCGCCCCCTCTTCTTAACAGTACAAGTTTCACGGCTTCTCGTAAGCTCATACATAGAGCTTAGTGACACTCGAAGCAAGAACAAGAAATCGAATTAACGTTCTATTTTTTTCTTTTGGCTTCGTAGTAGTGTCCAAAGAGGAGTACCAGACCAATGGAATAGTAAGGGTGTTCCCATTGGTGCACCGAAATTCCTCGCAGTAACATTCTTGAATAGAAGCACTGACAGCAAATTATTCGAATAAGACCGTCTGCGACTAAAGACTCCGAGTTTATCGAATCGATCCTTAACATGCCCGAGCTCTGAGTGTGAGTGGAGTGCTGTGGCGTGGTTATAGTATGTGGTATTGATCAAGCATAGACTTCACCCAATGGCGACGCCAGGTCGAATGTATCTGGACTGTGCCAGTCTTTAGCTTTAAGCTGCACATCTGAATGTATAAGGAATACATAGCATGGTCCCATCGAAGAACAACCGGTGCCCATGCTTTCTGGTCTTGTCACCATTCCTCGTCAGTTCGATGGTCGTTTGAATGTCCTTGTATTCAACTCCTTTTCCAGTCAATCTAATATTGGTGTTTTCTCGTCCATCTATGACGGTCCTTTGCACACTTTTTGCGTTTCAAGTCTCTCATATCCGGTTTCTTTGGCTGTTGAGTAGATCATTTTTTGGAAAATTTAATGTTGATTGTTCTTGACACAAAACACCGTAATATCTATGAAGCTATGAAGCTCGAAGGCTCAGCGAGATCGTCCATTTCCTCCTTCCACGTCGACGTCGCCCACTGTAAGACAAGGTGTCTCCGAAATATAGAAAGGCCGTCGAAAATAAAGCGAAGGGTCCTCGTCTCTACTGACAACTGGCCCATCTACATAGCCTGAGAGATCTTGGTCAAATTTGTCCTTGATATCCTTATCTGTGACGTTACATCCGGCAAGGTCTGGCTATTCCAATCAAGCTCCCCTTGTCTGAGGCATCGAGCTCGATGATCAGATTCAGAGATCAATCAACAGTGAACGCCTGTAAATGCATACATAAGACTGATTTGCAGTGGATGCACGAGTGGTAGCGTTGTTCATGACTTGCCTTCCTCACTCAGGACGTCCTTCTTGTCACCATCCCAGTCGGAATAGACGCTCTACGTTGCTTTATCCCATGTCCTGGACATTAAAAAACCACTCTAGCGCTAGTGCTAACCTCTGTTCCTCTGTCCAAGATTCTCGAACGGTCGGGTAAATGACAAAAACGCCGAGAGTGAGGTGATATCGTCAGCTTACAATAGTTTCCGGGGATCCAGAGACAGATTCCCCATTGCATTCTTGAGTATACTAGTACTAGTAATGGCTGTCCGAAAAAGAGATGCTCAAAATAAGCCTGAGAAACCGGGTCACACGTTCCGGGATCCGTCACCTTTTGCCCATGAACCATCCGACTGACACAGACCTATCCCTTATCCGCCTCCTTGAAGACGTCCAAATCAGTTCCTCCGCCGAATCCGAATGCCTGATCACACCGTTATTCACAGAGACAGGAATCATGCTAATCTGAACTTGTCGTGCTATCCTTGCACTCAGGTACCTGAAATACCTCGTTGATCTTTCCTCCTCCCACTATGCCTCCATCGCCCTCAACGCAAATAATGCTCTCCGCAGCGCAAATTCCTCCTGGACGTTGACTATTCTATCTCTCTTCTCCTGGCCAGTTCCTTTTCCCTGAATTCGAACTTCTTAATGCACATCCAAACTGCCACCAAGGACAATATCCAGCACCACATCGACACCTGGTCAAAGCTCTCACTGCTTTGAGGAAGTTTGGAACCTCAGGAGGACGGACCAGCAAAACCGTTGAAATTTGCGCTACGTTACTATCTTCTCCGAATACCAAATCGCTCACAACGCCGTACTGTGACCAAGCTACTTTGGGGCGACTTGATCCCTTGCCTTTCCCACACGTCGCTGGCCCCTTTGCGCCATTTATCCGCCGTCGAAATTCAAACTCGGATGTGTCGCGCCTGTAACCTCTCCCTCGAATCTCCCCAGCACATCCCGCTCTACAGAAGGTTGCAGTATCCCGTTCATTCTTTCTGGACTCGATTCATGCTTTCCTCCCTCTTCCCCTCAACAACAATTTAACTGACTAGGCGGCTCTACACTATCTTCGAAAATTGGTCTTCAACTGGGAACTCATTGTTCCCTCGGCAAAGTACATTCACGACGCGCCGATGCGATGACAACATTCTATTGACAACGGCTCGGATACACTTGACAACGAAGACTATTCGGAATACGACAGCACATTGGACAGTGACATCGAATAGGCGAAAGAGAGCATAAAGTTCAAACGCGTCAGCTAAGCACGAATACTGTGCGTCGGTGCGAAAAGAGACATTGCTTGTACAAAGTTCGTTCCTGTATCCCTTTTCGTATCGCACAAATCTCATCATTCGTAATTCCAGTTTGAAAGAAAGACTTCCAAAGGTACTGTATGCAACCTCTGCCACCATGCGATACAAGGAGGGAGCCTAATATTTTATTCCTCAACGCTGTTAATTCGGGAGACCCTGATCGAGAACTTTTTAGCTCTGTAGAGTTGTTTCTTCGGAATATGGCTTTTGCATCATGCACACTGGTTTGAGCGTATTCGTCTGTACTTCTTCCTTGCATGTCTTTCATCTCATTTCTGCATCCATTGACCCGTGACCCTAGACTTGTTACTGCACCTCGTGTCCGACCTCTTAACTATGGAATTGTAACTTCTTTAGGTAGACCCGGGGCAGACCGTTCTAGCGAACACTTATTCTCGTCTTCCACACACAGATTCTGTCAGGTGTGTCTAGATCACTGAACTTAGTGATTGATTGTGCTTATGACCACGATTTTCAAAGATACGTACATGATTTCCAATTGTGACCCCGAGTACTTTCGATCTCCCATTGATCGAATGTGACCTAGGACTTGCTCTGTTCTGTCTTGTTCTGCAAGGTTCTGCATATATTCTCCGCTTGTTTTCTCTTTCTCTTCCTCGCTTGATTGAGTCCTTGACGACCCTTAACGGTGGATCATAACGCTCCAAAGTTCCATCCGCTTTTATTTCCGCCATCCTCTAAGTACAACGATATGTACGTATCTTGTACCCTCCCGACCGAATATACTATTCGTATTATCCTCTAGATTCCATCCCGCATTTCTGTCTGTTGCTGCCGATAGATAGTGGCTCCGGCCGGCACCACTTTTTGAGCCGCAAAGTTTGGTATCCTCATGTTCCTTCGCTGTACATATGATCTTTCTGATTTCCTAGCTCTCCAAACTAGGCAGTGTGTGTGGAGAGACGCCGGGGTATTTTAAAGCCATTCAATTCCCAGATCCTTCTGTTCCAGCCTGTTCTAAAGTCTAATTTCTATAGGAATCAAGGAAATATGTATCAGTCTTCAGGCTTCGAATCTTTCAGAACGGAATCCGCTCCTGTCCAGTCCGGCGATACAAGCTCATTGTGAATAACGTTAATTTTGGCGGGATTCGGGACTAGTAGTACGCGGTTACTGCTGGTTGCGTCCCTTCGCAGCACTAACATTGAGCCGCATCTTCCAGAATCTTTTTTTTGGTCTCCCTCATCTTCTGACCATGCCGACGCAGACCAATCTTTGCGGAGTTCTGGTGCGCGATACTTTGTTTAGTTTTTCTGGGTGATTATACTCATCGTTCTGTTACCGTACCTATTTTTTTCCCTGTCTCCTCCAATATTCTTTTGAAACGCTGAATATCATTGAATACCCGATTCTATCTACCCTTCTCTAACATCGTTTATGCAATCTTGGGGACATGTAGTCGTCGCGATACCCTTCAAAACTCTCAGTATGTATATTACCATCCATCAACAAGGTTCACGCTCAATTCACAGAGGTAAAACTACACATTTCCGACAGCTTCCGACCTTCTGTCTATCAATTCAAGTATGAAGTCGGGGGTATGAGGCTACACAGGGCTATACTTAATGAACTCTTATTCTCGTGAGTCAAGGGATAATCCGACGGAAGAGTGGAAAAAAATAACAGAAGTTTCGCTCAGTTCTGCAAGATTAAAGGGGATTCCATGATACATGCGGTCCACTTGTAGTGAACTATCGTGATTCGTTTAATTATCGCAATCTCGGATCGAATCCAAAAAGAAATGCAGGGAAGAAAATCCAACGGAAAGCAGAACGATAGGTGACTTCGATCCCGGTCAGAGTTCGACAAAAACTGCTATGCGCATGTTTCATTATCAGAAAGAAATTTTCTGATGAGATTCTGCAGAGGTATGGGTCAAACCGACTACATATGAGAGTCTGCCTACAGGTTTAATTGTTATCCTCGTCTCCCTCATTTTCCTCAAGCGCAATGCTCACCACAATATGGAACTTCCTGGTTACGCTTCAGTTGTTCAACCAATCTGATATGAAGACAATCGTCCTCCCCGTGGTGCGAATCATTCATATGGGTTTCCGAACATTTGGGAATACTCATCCTTGTTGATTAGACTGTATTCTCTCAAGCTCTGGCCTCATATCACTCCGCCTCCCGATTCTTGCTCGTCGTGTTCTGGATTTGGATGCACCTTCTTTATTTCACAGTGACGAATCAGACTTTTGGCACGTCCCCCGAAGAGGACGCTGTCAATAAGCCAAATCGACCGATACCTGCGAAGCGTATCAGCGTCGACTCAGCAATCGCTCTAGGTTGGGTGCTTGCACCTCTCGATCTCGCGCTTTCGCTCTATGCGGGCGCGGTTCCATCAGGAGTGGCGATCTGCATTCTTACCAGCATCTACTGCAGCGGCGGAGGTCATAGTCACTGGCTATCCAAGAACGGCTGTTGTGCTGGGTTCTATGCCTTGTTCGAATATGGCGCTACACAGATTGCGGGTAAGTACTTAACGTATCTGTTTGGGGCATTCCTTCAAGCTTTTTAAATCTTAGACTCTTCGGAGAAGCTCAATCAGAACCAGCTTGGTGCAATTATTGGAAGCGCCCTGATTATTTTTACCACGATTCACGCCCAAGACTTTCGGGACGATGAAGGGGATGCTCTCTTAGGAAGACGTACATTTACGCTCTCGTTCCCGGTCTTTTCTAGAATCAGCATGCCATTCTTGTTGACTACCTGGTCAATAACACTTTACCTGTTCTCCCAAGCCAACCAATTCGTCTTGCTCGCATTAATGGTACTTGGAGCAGTCACTGGAGTTCGTTTCCTGACTTTAAAATCGGCGAAAGACGACCGGCTTTCGTACTTGTACTACAATGTGAGTGTTTCACCCAACATATACTTGGTCACCCCTCTTATTATGTTACATAACGTTGCAGATATGGCTCTCGATGGCGCATGTGGGCCTTAGCTCGTTGGATCTTGACAAAGTGGCCGCGTGGTATCAATAGACTTCTACCCTTAGAAGTAACATGGAAACAACTTTTTACATAGAATACAGTATCTCATATCATGTTACTTACATAGAATAGTACTCAATGTGCTCGGTCAGACTAAGTCTGGAATGACAGGGATTGTATATTGCGACAGATATCCTCTATTGTCTTCTTGGGACTTAATCCCGTGGATCTTGACGTCGAAATCTGGGCGGCTTTTACACTCTTTCAGGCTTTCCTGAGGTCCGCCAGGGGTCCGCTCGCGCGCGACAAAATTGAGGCTCCCGAGCCTGAGAAGGCCTGAGATCTGAGGCCCTCCAGCTCCACTTCTTGTACTTTTCCAGATTTTTTTTACTGTAACTGTATTTATGTGTATGTAACAACTTGCCGACCGCTATCGTTTGGGCCGTAGATTCGCAAAATGGACTTGAAACGGTTTTCTTATGATCCCGCACTACGCTGTTTATTCAATGAAGGGTCATCATAGACATCCCTCAATTATATTCTAGCAATTCTTTCCTGCACGGTATATATGTCTTGAGTTCTCAGAAAATGTACCAGATCTACCCTCGTTTCTGCCATTGCCATGTCCGCCATAACCACTCAAGCTGTTGCAGAAACACTGGGCGCTGTACAAATCGGTGTTCTCTTCAGCACATTCCTTTTCGGGGTTTTGTTTATGCGTAAGTATTCTCGGGAGCTACAACCTGTCATTTGACGGATTCATTCGCAGAATGGGTGGCATACTTTACTAGCAAGTTCAACGACGGTGTGCGTATTTATGCCTTTAAATTCTGCGTTACATGCCCTGATCCTTTCATTAGTGGACCATTCGGTACGCGATACTCTCATCGTGTCTTAAATTTAGGTATTCTCTGATTCTCGTGCTATGACGCATGCAGTGGGCTCGTCTTCTGGGTTATGGCCCTTGATATCGCTCACGTCGCCATATCTTGGGAGGTAAATAAATATAAGCCACACTTAAAGTCATCTGCTTGATGAACCTGTTTAGTATCTCTGGATGTACACTGTTGCTAACTTTGGTGATCCTACCACATTATATGCTTCTCATTGGGTACGCGTTTATGTCTATTCAACAGCGCATAAACTAACCTACTATCGATCTGTTTAAGCAATATGACAGTGGCCCTATCTTTATTGTTCTGTACGAGAAGAAATTCAGGCTTCCAGTTATTATCTAGTTAACCTTCTTTTCACGTATTCCAGGACTGCTGCACCGACCCAAGTGCGTCGTTACTACCCATAGGATGTCCTGAAACTGATTGGTTTCACATAGTTTTTCTTGGTCAACAGAACTCGGAAGATGCTGGGACGCCAGCACCCCATCCTTGCCAACTGTATCTTTGCGCTCGCCTGTACCCTTGGGTTCGTCCAAGTGTTTATGGGGCTGTATATGTCTGGCAGTCTTCTCGCTCTTGACGCCAGCGGTACCGCGACCACGGCAGGCTACGTGAAATTTGTGCCTGTCGCCGTAGCCTGGGAGTCTGTTGCGATTGCAACGGATATGACGGTCATGTAAGAATATTTCTTTCTATTGTGTGCTCAAGGTGCTGAATGGTTGTCAGGATAACCCTCGTGGCAACGCTCATGTACAGAAGAACTGGTTTCAAGCGTAAGTTCTCCCACTGCTGAGATCTTCATTTGTTTTGAAAGCATTTCAGAGACGGATTGGATGGTATACAATCTCATTTTAGTTGCCATTGAATGCGCTTTACCTGTCACTCTCTTTACTGTATGTATTCCCAACTACTGTTCATCGTGTGAATGAATGCTCAACAATCGTCTCTCCTCAGATTGGACATATCACAGGAGTTGTGAGTCGACTTTTCTAAACAACGCTAGTAGTTGGTCTTCATCACAGCACAGGTTGCTAGTCCTACGACAGCAATCCACCAATTGTTCGCCTGGTCGCAAGGTATGTTTGCCTGTCGAGCTTGATGTTTGGTGTTTCTTAAACCTTCATTCGCCAGCGCGCTTGTACTCGTACGTCGTATTTTTCTTCTGGAGACTGTTGTTGATTTCCCGTTTTTCGCATCAGTAACACCCTGTTCCTCGTGAGTTTCACTGCCCTACTTTCGCTGAGATGATGCTGAATAAAATCACTTATTTCAGAACCTGAACGAACGCAGCAAGCTTCGTCGGGGCCAGGATGCCACTAGCCACGGTTCTAGTAATGTTAAGGAGGTTAACTTCCTCAGTGCTATGGAGCGCGGTACCGGTCGGAACACGAGCAGGCCTCAGGTGGGTGGACTGTTCCCGAATCATTTCCGACCTTCGTACTTACCAGCCTCTTTAGGTTCACATCGATGTTACTCGGGAAGAACACTATGTGATGCAGTCGATGTCCAACAAAGGGGACGATGCTGACTTCAAACCCACCCCTCCCGTTTAACATAGTTTGATTCCTTAAAAATTGTCATATAATTCAATGAAATATGCGTCGGTAACCTGGTGAAGGATTATCATAGCCTAGGAGCGGATAATATGCCAGTGTATTACTACGTAGCTACAGACTTGTGTAGACATATCTTGCTTAGCCCTTGGCTCTAGCACTTCGAGGATTTTTTGAGATAATCATCAGATATTATACTTGAGATCTAGCCTATAATTTCATCCATTTATGGATTGAACATCGAGTACCAGAAGGAATACCTTCGAGACTGCATTGATGGCTCCCATCAATCATCC